>JAJEJO010000231.1:1190100-1265863 GCA_020662805.1 Glaucomys volans
CTCCTCCTCCTCTTCTTCTTCTTCTTCTTCTTCTCTCTCTCTCTCTCTCTCTCTCTCTCCTCTTTCATGCTTGGATGGAACCCAGGGCTTCCCGGTATGCCGTGGAAGCACTCTCCCACGGTGCTCACCCCAGCCCTGAATTTGTATTTCTTCACTGTAAAATGGAAAAGGCCTGGGGAAAGGAGGCCCCCAGCCTCCTGATAATGCTAAATGCTATTTCTCACTTGAACCGGGCATGGTTAATTCTAGGTTTTGTTTCAGTTTGTTTTTTGATACTGGGAATTGAACACAGGGGTGTTTTACCACTAAGCTACATTTCCAGCCCTTTTAATTTATTTGTTTATTTTATTTTGAGACAGGGTCTCACTAAGTTGCTTAGAGCCTCACTAAGTTGCTGAGGCTGGCTTTGAACTTGTGATCCTCCTGCCTCAGTCTCCCACTGCGATGGCAGATGTGTGTCACCATGCCTGGCGGTTCTTTTTATTTTTTATTTTGAGACAGGGTCCTGCTGGGAAGTTGGCAAGGCTGGCCTGGACCTTGTGATCCTCCTGCCTTGGCCTCCCAATCTGCTACACCTGGCTAAATTTCTCTTGATGTTGTGATGGCACATGCCTATAATCCCAGTGCTTTGGGAGGCTGAAGCAAGAGGCCAGCCTCAAATTTAGTGAGACCCTGTCTCAAAATAAATATAAAGGGCTGGGGGATGTACTGCTCAGTGGGAGAGCACCCCTGGGTTCAACCCAGTTCAACAAAAGGAAAAAAAGAAGAGAAAGAAAGAAACTTAGAATGGTCTAGGAAACAGCAGGGGAGCTACACATCGGGCCAGGGCCCAGACCTGCCCAGTTCAAATCCTGGCTTCCTTGCCTGCCTAGGCATGCGAGGCCCTTAACCTTGGCTTCTGCGTTGGCTAAGCACCAGGCTGAGAATCCACGAGTGTCTGCGCAGACAGCCTCCAGCACTGAAGCATCACATTGACATAAAGAGACTTCCAGGCTTACGTGGAGGCAGGAGAGCCGCCACCCTGTTTGCTGCTGGGCACAGGTAAAATTAAATACAGCCCGGTGCAGTGGCGCACGCCTGTAATCCCAGCACTCGGGAGGCTGAGGCAGGAGGATCGCGAGTTCAAAGCCAGCCTCAGCAACTTAGCAAGGCCCTAAGCAACTCAGTGAGACCCTGTCTCTAAATAAAATACAAAATAGGGCTGGGGATGTGGCTCAGTGGTGGAGCGCCCCTGGGTTCAATCCCTGGTTCCAAAAAAAAAAAACAAAGCAACGTGACTTGCTTCCTCTGGCGTCACCCGGGAGTCTGGCTTTTGTGAACAGGTCCTGCCTCTCCATGCAGACCATCTGCTGTGCCACTGTACCAAGTCACGATCACAGCCTTCAGTCCTCACAACTGCCCTCAGGGCCTGTTAACCCATTTCACAGATGCAAAAACCGAGGCAGGGGAGGCCATGGAACTTGTGGTGCAGAATACAGACCTTGCTGGGAAGGGTCCTTCCGCTGCGTCCCCTCCTTGTCTGGCTACAGCAGGGCTGGGGACATGGCTCAGTGGTGGAGGACTTGCCCAGCTGGCTCAAGGCCCTGAAAAAAAGGAAAAGGAAAAGAACTCAGGCGGCTGCACACTCCCCCTGGGACTCCGTACACTCGGGCGGCTGCTCCATGTCCCGGCCTCACTTCTCCTGTGCAAATGTTGACAACAGTGCTATGGTTGTGTTGTTAAAGTCCCACAGCCCTCTATCCTTTCAGCTTTTCCTTGAAAGGGACTTGGGCTAATTTCCTGAATCAAATTGAAGGTCCACAGAACCACTCAGTGCTTAGCAGAGGGCGCTAGGAAGCGCTGGCTCTGAACACCCAGCCTGCCTCCCCAGCCGGCCTCTACCACGCAGTGACCAGCCTGCCTGAGCAGGTGAGCTCTGGCCCTTCCCCCGCGTTCAGGTAGAAGCTCCGTGGGGTCAGGGACTTTTGCACACTCGCCATTTCTTCCCTAGCAGGGAGCACCATGCCTGACACACCAAAGGCAAACAAAATCTGCTGAAGGAATGCACTGCGGACATGAACTTGAAAGATGGAGTTTGGGGGAGGGGGCTACCAGGGATTGAAACCAGGGGCACTTGAGCCCTGAGCCTCATCCCCAGCCCTTTTTATTTTGAGACAGGGTCTCACTAAATTGCTCAGAGCCTCGCTTAACTCCTGAAGCTCGCTTGGAACTTGTGATCCTCCTGCCTCAGCCTCCAGAGTCCCTGGGATGACAGGCAGTACACCCGGCTGAAAGAGCAAAACTGTAATCTCGGGAGTTGGAACAGCAGTGCCAGCTGGGAATGCAGCTCAGTGGTGAAGGGCTTGCCTTGCCCGTGCGAGGCCCAAGTTAGACCCCCTGCATAAGAACAATGGCAATGCTTTTGTTATTAACTCCTTACAAACCATTTTTAGTTCAGTTTCATAATCTTCCACTGTATATAAAAAATGTGTCAGGCATTATTAAGGGGTGCCAAGAGACGGAGGGGATAATATCTATTTATGTATTTTGGGTACTGGGGATTGAACCCGGGGTGCTTAACCACTGAGCCACATTCTTGGGCCTTCTTATTTTCTAGTTTGACAGAGGCTCTTGCTAAGCTGTTGAGGGTCTCACTAAGTTGCTGAGGCTGGATTTGAACTTGTGACCCTCCTGCCTCAGCCTCCTGAGTGGCTGGGATGACGGGCACGTGCCACTGTGTCCAGCAATGGCAATATTTATAATTAGGCTCATGAACTCTCCGTGTATTTCTCAAGCATTGGAAGGGACTGATGGTCAAGACTGGGATCCCACTGAAGAGACAAGAAGCTGTGACCCAGTTACAGGCCAAGGCTTGGAACCTGATCTGGTTGGTCTTAAGACTTTAAAACCATGATTTGTCCACCCGGGAAGCCCCGCCTCCCGCAGCCCCAGCTGCTCCCCGGGAACCCAGGGGAGCCAGTCATTAGCAAGTGGGACTCATTTCCAAGGACTGTTTGCTGTGATGAGGTGTGAGCTGAGGAAATGAGGCCTGGGCAGGTGGCCCCCGATTCCAAGTTATTTGTTTGACCCTGGCTCTCTCACACTGCCTGTGTAGAGAAGGAAAGGAATTCTTTATTTTGGAGAGAACTTATAGGTTTGGAGGCATATTTAATTTAAATTTCACAAGTCAAACATGAATGTGGTGTTTTTGTGAAACATTAGAGATACGGGGTACTCAGCCCCCCTTAATCATCAGCCCCAGTCCCGGGCCTCCCCACCAACTGGTGCCTACTGCTGTGAATCCAATAGACACTGCACCTTTTCCTCTTGCGTTTGAATTTATTTCTCCAACGTGATATGGCCCTTACGATGAGCCAGGCATTTTTCTAACTCATTTCTGTTTATGAACCCACGTCACGTGAGCAGGAACATGGATGCACACAAACACACACACACGTATAATCACACTGCGCGAGAATGTGGTTGTCACCAAGCATGGGTCTTGGTGATCTTTCCCCATCAGCGCCTATAATAAGATGGCCCGCCTCCTTCCAGTGGCCGTGTGGTGTGGCTTTCCATTATATGAGCGGGCTCTGGTTTATTTCATTAATACCCTACTGAGGCGCATTTAGGTTGTATCCTTTAAAAAAATAAATTTCAAGCAATGTTACCATGGATATCCTTCCCGATCCGTGTATGATAGGAGCAGGATTTCCAGGGAGATGTGCTTGGGGGGTCTTGAATCTTAACCCTGAGCAGGTTGATCTCTGCCAAGCCCAGGCTTGGGGCAGAATTGTCAGTCTTCTGAGGGTGGGGAAGACGTGAGGAGGGTGTGGAGACACTGGGAGGCTGGGATGGGCTGAGGAGTCACCTCCACCTTGAGAGAGGGCACAGCCTCTCCAGGACCCCACCCTCCCAAGCCTGTCCCTGGGCTTCTAAGGGTGCCACCTGGGACCCCTCTTGTTCTTACCAGAGTGGAGCTGCAGTGACCTGCCTCTGGAAGGAGCAACAGGCAGCTGAGGCAGGCCAGGAGGGGCCTGGTGGGCCTGACCCCTGGGCTGCCAGGAGGCTGGGCAGGGCCTGTCACACCAGGACCTCCAGCTCTGAGCCCTTGAGAAAGTCCTGGGACTTCTCTGGCCCTGAGTCTCCTCATCAGCAAAGCTGACTCCTAGACCCCACCCTGTGGCCCCTATTGCTCTAATCAGAATTAAATGAAGTAATAGAGACTTGAAATTTCAAGGTGAAGTGGTGTTTTTCTTGGAAATTCTCCTGGGTGGGATTTGAGCCTTTTGTTATGCAGGAAGCACAAGCCAAGCCTCCATCTCCTCTGCCCCTCACTGAACTTCCTTCTGAGCAAGAGCTGGGGACCTTCGTGGTACAAGTCCTAGAATTACTAAGGATCCCATGCTTGTAAAAAAGGACCACAGCTATTTAAGGACCACTTACCACGCACCCCTGTGTGCCTGGCATGGTAGCCCAATAAGTGAGTCAGACCTCCCATGTCACAGAGGAGAAGACTGAGGCTCAGAGAACCCAGGACTTGCTCCAGCTCACCCAGCTTTGAAGTGTCAGAGCAGTTAGTTGGTCTGGGAGCAAAGCCTGTCCTGCTGGCCAGCATGTCACCCATGGGAGACACAGCTCAGGTGACTCTCCCAGGCCATGTTGCCATGGGAACTGGAAGCCCTGGATCTGGGATGGCTGAATTCTGGAGCTCCATATCACTCTCTCACTGGATGAACAGCCAGTTCTGCCTCTAAGAACATTCTTTCCTCTGGACCAAGCAATGGGCATTCCTGGACTTGCTTTGTCTACACAGAGACAAGGGGAGATGGTCACCACAGTCTCATAACAGATCCTACACAAGGTGAGGAAGGCCCACGCACAGTAGAAGCCATTGCCAAGGTCTCTAAGAGTCCACCTTTCCTAGCTATTTCAGGCCATGGAGTGGGCAGTGGGCCGGCTGAGTCAGGGCGGCCCTGCTCCTGAAGCTCCCAGGGGGCACTGGACCAGTTACTAACCTATCCCGCTTCATGCAGGTCCACCTGAGCAGGTCATGGGGAGGTGGCTCCCCCAGATAAGGCCAGTGAGCAAATTTCTGCTGAGGAGTGGCAGGGATCTGAGCCAGGAGGGGACCTGCAGTTTGTTCCCTGGCTGCTTCTCCCATGTCACAGATGGAAAGAGGAAGACTCAGTGGTGACAAGGCCCAGGCAGGGCTGGGGAGCCCCCCAGCTCTCTTCATTCAGGACCCACCTGGAGAACTGCAGGACACTCCCTGGGGGTGTGTGGGCCCTGGGCTCAGTTAGCAGGCAGCAGTGGTCTGCGTGTGTACACAGGTGTGGCCTAGGGCCTGTGGGTGACCTGCTCCCCTACCCACAGTCCTGGGGGAGCTGCCTGGCCGACAATACACTGACCAGCCCCGCCCTTTATCTCTTCCAGAAGGTACCCACTGCGTCTCATTAACACTCCGCTGCTAACAGCCTTGGTCTGGCGCTTGGGGAGAAGCGGGAGTCCGTAGGAAGGTGGATCCGCACTCTTTCCCGAGGGTATTCCTGTGCCAAGGCCTGTGGTCAGCTGGTGGGAATGTGGGGCAGAATCAGGTGCTGAGCAGGCCACCCCCACATGGTCCTGGCTCAGATGCCCCTGAGGTTGTTTCTGAGCTCCCCTGGACCACAGAGGGTCCTGCAACCACTTCTAGGTCTGCAGAGTCAGCAAGACCCAGAGACAGAGCAGCACAAGGCAGGAAGCAGTGGGTGGCCAGAGTGCTGATGGAGGACGGCAGCAGAGAGAGCAGAAAGGGTCATTTGGTGCTGGACGGATTGAGGAACGGGACATTTCGCTGCTTTTCGAGAGTCTGCTGTATGGAAGGTAAGAGAGGCTGGATAAACTCAAGTTCAAATCCAGGCCTCGACCCGAGGAGCAGCCACCCTGCCTGGTCTTGATGTCTTCACCTGCAGCAGGAGAAAGTACCAAGGCCCAGCTTCCTTGAGTATAGTGACCATCCACTGACCACATGGGCATGGTCCCTTCCTTCTCCCTCCCTTTTGGCCAGACCTTCAGGACTGAATGCCAAGTTCATTTGTTCCATTTTTCTATAAAGGGACCAGTCGTGTGGACTAATTTAGACACGGTCACAGCTGGCCCTGGATGCTAGATGCTACTGTTTCATGCCGCGGTATGCAGACCCTGTGTCTCATTTAGAGCTCAAACCAATAAAAAGGCAATTTGTTAGGATGCTGGAAGACGAGGTCAGACCGACATGGATCCAAGGAGCGAGATTTCACAGTGACTCCAACTTTGTGAGCGAGAAATATTCAATAAAGAGTTTCCCTGCAATCCCGAGTAGTGTGCATTCGCCACACATATTCAATATCCACCTTCCATCGGAAGTGCAAGCGCCTCTGGCAGGCAGAGGGCTTGGAAAAGCAGCTCGTGTGCTGCCCCCTCCACTTCATGGAAGCACTTGAATGGTGAGCCAGTTATTCTAAAAGTTATTTCAAGTCAAACGTTCACTTGATCGCTCTAGTCTAGTTTAACTTGGAAAGCTGCTTTCTGAGGGTTTTGGAAAAAAGAATGGCAACGGCTTAAATCAGAATGTGGAAAACATCATCGAAAACTTATGTTCCCATCTCTAAGCTGACTGGAGATGCTTTCAAATACAAGCACGAGAAGAATTCCAGAGTTTTGGAGGAAGCTGGGAATAAACATGTCTTGATGTCACCATTTCACATGCAAATACTGTACTCACCTACCAGGCAGAGTTGAAATGACTCTATCTACAAAGTTCAGGAGAAGAGAATAAAGGTTTAAGGACCTGTTTTTTAAAAAAAGGCAACTTGCAAGGTATCATGTAGACAAGAGGGGTTCTTTTTAGTTCAACTATACTATGTATTTTTTTAGTACTGGGGATTGAACCCAGGAGTGCTTAACCACATCTCCAGTCCTTTTTTTTATATTTTATTTAGAGACAGGGTGTATGTCTCACTGAGTTGCTCAGAGCCTTGCTAAGTTGCTGATGCTGGCTTTGAACTTGAAAACCTCCTGCCTCAGCCTCCAGAGCTGCTGGGATTACAGGCATGTGCCACCATGCTGGACCTGTACTACATTTTGCTCAAAGAGCATATTGAATTCCCCAGCTGTTATGGCTATGAACAGACTACTTTCCCTGGGAATACCTAAATTACCAACGAGTCATGACATGGGAGATGGACTCCTGTGATTTTTAAACCCAAGAACTTCTGGTCTGCAGAAAGAATTTTACTACTAAAGGAAACCAAATCCATAGGGCAGGTCAGGCAATGGTGGGTTTTTGTCCCTGGGTTATAGATGAACACCCAAATAAGAAAACAAACACAAACTCTAGAAAGGAGGCCGTGAGGGAGCTGGTGTGGGATCTGATGAGCCCAGAAACAATGAATGGAACCACTGTACAAAATGAAAGCCGGGCGTGGTAGCGCACACCGTGATCCAAGTGACTTGGGAGGCTGAGTCAGGAGGATCGAGAGTTCAAAGCCAGTCTCAGCAACTTAGCAAGGCCCTAAGCAACTCAGTGAGACCCTGTCTCTAAATAAAATACAAAATAGGGCTGGGGATGTGGCTCAGTGGCCGAGTGTCCCTGAGTTCAATCCCCAGTACCAAAAAAAAAAAAAAAAAAAATGAAGGAGCACGGAGCTGGGGTGGGGGGAGAGTGTGTGTATGTGTGTGTGTGTGTGTGTGTGCAGTGTGCACATCACACAGCTAGGTATTTTCCAAACTGCGTGACCCCCTAGGTAAGAAAAGACAATGAGAACCCCAACCTAAACCAAGCAAACTGGAAGATGAGGCTGTTTCTGAGCACTTCCTCCTCTTTCCCATCAGGCACGAGTGGGAAGGAGCTGGCCAGAATGACACAGACAGGCTGGGAAGGGGCCAGCCTCCTCTGCAGATGGTGAGGCCAGGCTAAGGCTGGGTCACAGACCCAGATCTTGTGAGGGTAGGATGGGGCATGTAGGATAGGTAAAGGACCTGTGGCCTCGGAAGGTGTCCCCATTTCCCATTACTGGCCTGACTTCTGAAGTTTGGGATTCTGCACAAAAGCAGTGCAGAATGTAGTCAGGCATTAATGGGCCCAAGGAAGTGTCCCTCTAGGAGGTCAGAACACTATTGAAAACTGAGATCTACAGAGATGCTGGAGGACACAAGGGAGAATGGGCTTGTGAGTCTTTTATTCTGATGTATCCAAAGCATCAATAATGCTACCTGATGTAAATTATACCTGGAGATAGTAAGATGAGGGCTGGGGTTGTGGCTCAGTGGTGGAGCGCTTGCCTAGCATGTGTGAGGCACTGGGTTCGAGTCTCAGCACTGCATATAAATAAATGAATAAAATAAAAGTCTATCAACATCTTAAAAATATTTTTAAAAAAGATATTAAGATGTTGTAGCACCGAATGACCATTTTAGCAAGTCCTATTTTACAAAATGAGCACACTGGGCTGGGGCTGGGGCCCACTGGTAGCATGTGTGAGGCCCTGGGTTCTATCCCAGCACCATCCAAAGAAAAAAAAGAGAAAATATACTTCACTTATCTCCAGTTTTTCTGGACACCTGATAGTTACCTGTCACCATGGTGAGCTTTTGCTACGATTTTCAGTTTTGCTTCATGATATTCTTTTGCTAAAAAAATAAACTCAACATTCCAAAGTATTTTTCAAGTATTAAGTGTCTTTCTTTTATCCAAAATACTTACCTTGCCCAGCTTACTTTGACCCCTGAACACATTTTCAGGGGCAAGTTTCTCAGAGTTAAGCAGCTCCAGGCTGCAGAACTAATTCATGAGCAGATCAATTATTTTTCCAAGACTTTAAAATCTACAGGTAACAGCCGAGAAATATTTACCCTTATTCATTTCAAAATAAAAAAATAAAAGGTTAGACTGGAGTACTGAAGGCTTAGGGGGAGGAAAAAAAAAACCCACAAAGACACAAAACAAAAAGCCTAGAACCTTCTTTCATGTCATAAAATGTGTCCTTCCCTTTTGGGGTTTCTGACCACAATCTGGTGAGTTGGAATGCTTGAGAACCATAAGTAAAACACCTCCTCCTGCCTTTCCCAGAGTCTCTCTCTCTCTCTCTTTTTTTTTTCTTCTTAATTAAATTCGTCCCAGCAAGGTCTTTTTTTAGAAAGAGGATTTCAATTTGTTAAGTCAGGCCACTCAAGTATGTGCAAAAAAAAAAAGGAGGGTCTCCCTCGCCTTGTGAGCCGTCTGTCTTCCCCAGTTCCTCCAAAACTTCACAAAGGGACCGTGTCACTTGGAAAGTCTGCACATGACAAGACTGACACTACAAACATGGGCACGACCTCGAGAGCAGATGGAAGGAGCCCTGCCTGCCGCTGTGGTCCCCGCTCACACGCACGGGGCTGCTGCCTCCCCCTCTGCCAAGGCCGCCCGGTTCTCCTTCCAGCACTTGTTTATGGGAGACGGGCACATCAGCAACAAATGGGGTTATGCAGATTCCTGTGTTTTTCAGAAACCCTGGGCGCCCAGAGGGGACGCTGAGCTGCACCCTGCCACCACTGAGCAGCCCCAGTTGCAACCTCCTTCCACCAAGACAGACCCATGCACAGCTCAGATAAGTGATGTGTGTCTGGATTCTGTGCCCCAGATGATTATCTTCAGAGACTGATTTTTGCATCTTAATGGGTTCTGTGACATGGTGCCATTTCGCTGGTAACATTTTGAAATGATACCTAGATTTTTAACACCTATTTGTATGTTGGACTGATCAGCTCCGCCCTAAGACAAGCATTTAATGACATGCCCGTCAGTCCCTGAACCCTGCTTAAGTGTCCCCTCAGATGGGCTGGCTTAAAGAAAAGTGACAGAAATGTTCTTTAATAACTATGGTTTATCCATTTCTTTCAGATAGTAAGTGGCACGTTCTCACCTCATTTGCAGCTTTTAATCCCAAATGGACATTGCTTTTGAAATATCCTCTTTCTTTCTTTCCTTTCTTTTCTTTTTTCTTTTTTTTTCCCTGAGGCTGCCACTTGAAAGTTGAAATCTAGCAAGAATGTAATGGTAGGTGCCAGCTTTCTGAATTACAGGGTGACTGCCTGAGCTGATCCTAAAAAGCAAGTGTCTTTTTTATACCGCATAAAAGACTGAAATGTTTACATATCAAAAGGCTATAGGCCAATTTCTGTCAAAATTACACATGAAGTTAAGCAGTACAAGCAATCTATTTAAACACTAGTCATTGTAGAAAAATTCAAAACCATATGCTCTTTTAGCAGTTTTTCACAAATGCATTTGACCCATGACTTGGCTAGACATACAAGCTTCATAATTTACTCTAAATTTCAAATCCCCTTGACGTTTAAATAAAAGATCTTCATTAATGAGGTTTACATGAATGAAAACTTTAGAAGCTGATACCGTTAGCGAGGGGCTGCTGGACCGTCTGTGCCTACGCTCTAATTTTCAAATGACTGACTTTGCTAATCATTTCAAGAGAAAGTTCTTCTGAGAACAAATTATCATCATTTGCATTCTGTGATCTGCAAAAGCAATGGTGCAGTCACTTTGAAACAAACTTTGGTAAATAACCCGGCTGAAAGCGGATTTCTGCAACCCGGGAAAACTGAAGCTATTTTCCACCCCCCGGAGGCCTGGGGAACACGTCATTTTTCGACACCCTCTTCTCTCCTAGGGTTACGTGCTTTCTTAACACCTTGATTAGCTTGTCCTTAGGGTTTCGGGTGTTTTTCTTTAGAATGTTTCAAAACTTCTATCAAAAATCATCTAGTGAGTTCCCCAGGTTTGGCTGAATGCGAGAGACCCAGCGCAAGTGCACCCAGCCCTTTAGCGCAGCGGCTGCGCCAATGGGTCGACACCGCATGGGACCCAGCCTCCCCCAAAGATGCCCCAAAGCTAGCGGAGGGGTCCTTTAGGTAGCAGCAGAACCATAGACCCTGTTCGAGCACCAGTTTTGAGACACTGTTTTTTTTTTTTTTAAACCCACATACCAACGAGAAAACCAATTTGCGCCGTGAAAACTACCGAGGTATCAGCGCTGTGCGCTGGCGAGGGACCGCGACAATGGAATCGGCGTTGTTCCTAATTCCTCTGACCTCGATACTGCCCTGAGGGCTCGGTTACCTTTGAAAGGGACACGCCAGCTTTTGCACATGATAAGACAAATCTTACAAGCATCGGATTATAAACTCTGCGCTGTGACCAGGCAAGAGAGTGAGAAAATTAAGGAACGAATCCTAAGAAGTAGGCGCGCGTCTGCATTTTAAAAATACGGCCACGGGAAGCGGGGAGTAAGGAGAATGGGGACGGCTTTTTCTACGATGCAAATATCTCGGGGCGCGGAGATTTGCCCAGACACACGCTCCAAACTTGAGTACTCTGTTTTAAATCAGAGAAGCAATTTAATCTACACTCTTTGAATCAATTTAGCACTGACCGCATCGCAAGACGCCTTCCATAGAGGCCAAACAGCAAATGTACCTTATGCAAGTGGAATCCACTGATCTATTCTTTAATATTTTAAAAATGAAGGCTATTACCGGGGCGAATGACTCCTCAACAAACACATTTTCATAGACTTCTGCGTGGTGATTGCTTTGTGTGAGATCGTGTTTGGGTGATAATAGGGAAAATCAGCAGCGTGTTTACTGCCTTTCCCACCGAAGCGCTCCCGGCTGCCTCTGGACGCTCCCGGTCCTCCCATGCTGAGCGGTGCGTGTGGGGCCGACAAACAATCGCTTAGCAACACGAGGGGGACCATTTGCTTGCGTTGCATTTGTTATTCCAATTGCGCCAGGCGATGAGGGGCAAGATGGGCGCATAGCGGACACTTGTGGGTTTTCGTCCTGCCTGCCTTCCGGGCCTCTGCCTCCCCGCCGACAAAGAGGAGCGACCTCAGATTGAGGGGCACCCGGGTGGGGGAGGTACGGCCACGCCACGCAGGGTTGAGCTGGAAGAGTGAGTGGAGCGTGGTTCTGAGTCTCCGTGACCCCTTCCCTAAATTCTCCTCCTCCCGCTAGAGGATAGAACTTGCAAATTCACTCTTATCTAGGACCCAACTGATTCAGAGACCCTGCCCTAGGCTGGGGGCAGGGGTGGAGACAGCACACTCCTTTGTCCCAATGAAAAGAACAAGAAAATGTCCTTTATTCCATCCCCAACCTCGTCGGGCCAGTTACCCTCATTAATATTAAGGTTGTACCCTCATTAATATTAAGGTTGTAAGGGACTCAATTAACATTGGATCAATTAAAATCTCAAGGCCTCCAAAAGAGGAGTAATTTGCAAGGTGTCTCCATTGATCTCCATCCGATGCTCAGACCGGGGACTCTTCCTTCCAGTGGTTGGGCAGTACAGCTAGAGGGCTTCAGGAAAGTGAAGGACAATCTGGGACTTTGTTCAACCTGATCATTAAGGACAAGCACGGAGAAGAAGGAGACCTGGGGTCGGCTTGGCTGGCGAGTTCGACCTACACTTTTAAATACTTGGAGGCCCTTTTGGAGGTCTGTGATTGGGGTTTTGTCAGGGGTGCTGATTTGAGCACTCCTCACAACAACCAGCTGACTAGGTAGGAATCTGCCTCTAGAATCCTGTGGCATTTCTGCCTCCGCGGATTCAGGCAAAGATCTTAAAAGACCATCCCCACACAGCTCGCCTGCCCAGCCACCAGCTCGAAAGCCATTGCTGAAGTTACAGCCTCTAGTTATCTTCCATCCATTGCCCTGTACAACTGAACCTGCGAAAGGCTGGCAGCAGTAGTGTGCTCTGGGACCTAAGTGACCCGTTCGTGTCTCCCAGAATGGAAAAACTGCTTCCCTCCCTGGTTAGTAGGAGAGCGAGGGCAGGTCTTCTTACCGTAGACCTGACCTCTGAAGGAGAAGGTCACTCTCCTTCCTGAGAGGTTATGATTATTTTTAAATCTATCGCCTCCCCAAGTTGAGTCCCATCTCCATTGGGTCTTAATCTCTCCGCTACCACCTCTAGTTTGCACAGCCAAGAACCAAGTCTCCCAGACCCCAGGAACGGGCGGTATTAAGAATTTAGGGCTCCAACCCGGGAGAAGTATGGGAGAAGCGCCACCGTTAGCCTTTCGGCGGCCCCAGTGCCCCGCTGGAGCTCTGCGCCCGCAGGACCAAAGCTTTGCGCAACGGCTATTTGACTTGGGAAAAGCAATTGACAAGTGACCTTTCCCGGTGCCTGGGAAGAGGCCCCATACTTGACTCAGCCTTATTGAGGCGATTTTAGACAACTTTGCGGGAACCCCTGGTTAATCGGTTAGAGAGAAATAGGGCAGGAAATAAAGGCGAAAATGGGTAGGAGTTAAAGGCGGCCTTCCTTCGGGACCCTGGAGAGGTGTGCAATCCCGGTCCGCCTCGGCCTCGCCTGGGTCGGGACTGCGCCTTCCCGCCGGAATGGCCTGGCGTTGCTCGTGCGAAGGCCCGAGGAAAAGCGCTCTGGAAGTTCAGGGGCTTGCGCCCAGGCCGCAGGACTTCAGGGGCTGCTTTCGTTCCGCGCACACCGTCGCATACCTTCTGGAAAGGCGCTCAGCCGCCTGCGCGCAGAGTGGGCTGGCTGCGCCTCCTGCGGCTCCAGCGGGAGGGCCGCGCGGTGCAGAGAAATCCGCACATCACCGCCGCCGCCCGTGGCGAGTGGAGCGGTCCTGGGTATAGGTCCCCGGGGCCTGGGGAGCCCGGCGTGGGCCTGCCAGGCTGAAGGACAGTCCTCAGCTAGGGGCCTGTCAGGCAGGGAGCGGGCAGGAAAACTGCGACTCAGTTGTTGCGGAGGAAGGCTGGGGAACCCCTAGGGCTCCAACCTGGATCGAAAACCCCAAACCGCGGAAGAGGACACCCCACTTCTAAAACTAAGAATTAACGAGGAAAAACACAAAACCTACCGACACCCACGCAGGGAGCAGCTGGAAGCATCGCTTCGAAGTGCTACTCCTGAATTTTAAATAGTGGCTGCGTTTGCTCTTCGTTGTGTAAGGACCTGGGACTGCCATGGTAGTTTTCTGACCCAAAGTGGCTGCAAAGAAAAAAAAAAAGAAAAGAAAAGGAAAAAAAAAAAAAGGAAATTTATTTAGCAAACACGATGCACCTTTTCTTTCGTTTTTGCCTTTACAAATTTTGACTTTTGCAAAAACAAAAGGTCGGGGTGAGGAGTGGGCATTAACCAGTTCCTTTCGGAAGAGAACTTGAAGATTTAAAAAGGAGACAGTTGAAATTAGGCCGCTAGTACACGGAGGCCCAGGGGAGGAGCGGAATTTTCGATCTGACTTGAGGAAGGACACAGTCACTCACATTTTCTAAAACAAAACAAATTCCGAAACTGGGGGGGGGAAGTAGCCCCCAAATAAAACCGGGCACAATGAATTTGAGCAACAGGCAGAGGAAATCGCACCCAATAATAGGACCCAATCTGAGAAAAAAGGGTGGGGGCGGAGAGGTGGGCGCAGGGAGTTGTTAACTGCCGAGGCACAATGGAATTAATGAGATTAACCGGGGCAATTAGGCCGCCCGCCCAGCTCGACCGGCCCGCGGCGGGGCTGCCGAATGGAAAAGATTAGGTTAATTTCATTAATTCTCAATCCACAATCTCTTTTCAGGCCCTGTAACCCCCTCCCCTTGGCACCTCTCCCCCTCCCCTGGAAAGCCTCCCCCCACCCAAAGGAAAAGAAAAGGCCAAATCTGGTTCTGTTTGTCATCTGCATATTACCAGGAACTAAATCCAGGATGACGTCGACTCGGTATAAAACCAACAAGAGGTTCAGCTGGTCCGAGCTCGTCCTACCCGCGGGTTGAGTTCAGCGAGCGCTGCAGCGAGGGGCGGGAGGAGGGCGAGCGGACGCAGGGGGCGGGGAGGGGCGCGGGGCTGCACGCTCGCCGGCGCTCTCTTTCGGTTTGCTCGGCGGTAGGAGGAGAGCGGACACCCCCACTTTGGGGCTTTTTCCTCTGCGTGGCCCCGCTGCCCTCCGGTCCCGGCGCGGGGCTCGGGGATGCCCGCCAGCATGTTCAGCATCGACAACATCCTGGCCGCCCGGCCGCGCTGCAAGGACTCGGTGCTGCCGGTGGCGCCCAGCGCCGCGGCTCCGGTCGTCTTCCCGGCCCTGCACGGGGACTCGCTCTACGGCGCCAGCGGAGGCACCTCCTCGGACTACGGCGCCTTCTACCCGCGCCCGGTGGCCCCTGGCGGCGCGGGCCTCCCGGCCGCGGTCGGCGGCTCCCGCCTGGGCTACAACAACTACTTCTACGGGCAGCTGCACGTGCAGGCGGCGCCCGTGGGCCCGGCCTGCTGCGGGGCCGTGCCGCCGCTGGGCGCCCAGCAGTGCTCCTGCGTCCCGACGCCCTCAGGTATGGTCGCGCTCTTTGGTCCCTGGGACGTGGGTGGGTGGTGGCGCTCGCTTTAGTCACCTTGCACAAACTTTTCTCCCCTGGCAACCCCCTCCCCCATCCCTGGGCCGGCGGGGCACTGGAGTTTGCACACGCCTTACTGCAAACTTGAGGCGAGAGTTAGCGAAAGTAACCCGCCTAGGGTCCTGGTGACGATTCCACGCCCGGGCCGTAATTTAGTGCCCGCCGTGGGGAGACAGGTTTTTTAAATTCCCCGACTGGCCCTGGGAGTGCGGGGGGACTCTCCCTCCACCTTCCTGCACCGCCCCCCGCGTTCCTAGATTCCAAACACCCCCTTGTAGCTGCTTTTTAAGTGCGAGAGGTTTGCGGGCCGGCCGGCGGCGTGTGCGCGGTGCCGCGGGAGGTGGCTGACTGCGCCCCCCTTGCCGCAGGCTACGAGGGCCCAGGCTCGGTGCTGGTGTCCCCGGTGCCGCACCAGATGCTGCCCTACATGAACGTGGGCACGCTGTCGCGCACCGAGCTGCAGCTCCTCAACCAGCTGCACTGCCGGCGGAAGCGGCGGCACCGCACCATCTTCACCGACGAGCAGCTGGAAGCGCTGGAGAACCTCTTCCAGGAGACCAAGTACCCGGACGTGGGCACGCGCGAGCAGCTGGCCCGGAAGGTGCATCTCCGAGAGGAGAAAGTGGAGGTAGGCGCCCGGCCCGCCCGCGTGTCCAGCGGTCCTTCCCGGAGAGCAGGGCCCCAGGCGGGTTGGCCCCAGGCGGGTTGGCCCAGCCCTCCCCGGGGCTCCCTGCGCTTTAGAAACGTCCCGGTGGCGGCCTGGAGGCTGCTGGAGGGCGCTTTAGGCCCAGGAAGTTGAGAGAAAACGCGGAAGCGGGAGCTGGTGGCTCCGCTCCTTTTGTTGGTGTGCGCGGTGTCCCGCTCGCGATTCCACGCCGGGCTGTCCCCGGCCGCACGGCCCCGGGTGCGCTGGCGGCGGGCCGGCGCCCCTGTGACGCTCACTGTTGTTCTGTGCTCACTTGCGCAACAGGTCTGGTTTAAGAATCGCCGCGCCAAATGGAGGCGGCAGAAGCGGTCCTCATCCGAGGAGTCGGAAAACGCTGAGAAGTGGAGCAAGACGTCGTCGAAGGCGTCGCCCGAGAAGAGGGAAGAGGAAGGTAAAAGCGATTTGGACTCGGACAGCTGACGGCCGCGGGATGGCCGTGGCGCTTGCCTGACTCAAGGACTTGCACAGACAGACGATGCTACTTCTTGCACACGCGCTGCCTTGCGGGAGGGGGTCGAGAAAGGGACGAGGAGCTGTAAATATGTACAGAGCCAGGAGGGTCAGCGCCTGGGGACTGGCAGGCGCGCCGGTGCTCGCGCCCCGCGCGGTCAGAGGCCGCCGGGATCTTGCTCCCCACCGTAGTATTTATAGTTAAGTTAACGGTGACAATTCAATAAAGTGATGGCGATGTAGATGGGCCAGCATGTGTTTTGTACCCCACCACCACCACCATCAGTCTGAGGCCCGGAAACTTTAGTCTGTGGCGTCTAAAGAAAAATTGAGCGACCCTGACCTGTCAAAAAAAGAAAAAAAAAAATGAAACTCGGGGTGAACTGGCCAAGGGATGGACTGGGATGGCTTCACTTAACAGCAAACCCGGCCCGTGGGTCTCCAGGAAGGGGTGAAGAGTGGCCCTGCGACCTGATGTGAGGGGCCCATAGGGTTCTTGCTCCTGCCTCCCGCTGGGAGAACGAGCAAGCCTTCCCTGCAGGAGCCAGGGCTGGGGACCCGGAGCTTCTCCAGGGCAGGCTCGTGGCCACTCACTTGGTCCTATTTCTGCAACACCTCAGAGCAAAGATGGCGAGTCCACAGTCTGAGTTAGGCAGCAGACATGCCTTTCCCCCAGGTGCTTTCCTTGATCTTCCACCACTGCTCCGGCTGTTTCCCCAACCCCAGCTGGCCCTCCGACTAGGGCAAGAGTTTCCTCCCCACAGCCCTAGTTGGGGACCCTTGCCCCAAGGCAGCCAACAGTTTGCGATGGAGCTGGGCCCTTCTCCCTGGGCAGCTGAGGTGGCCAAGGCTCCTGGCAGCCTTGTTTAGGAGGGTACCTGCCCGGAGAGGCTTGCTTTGAAGTGGCAGCACTGGGCCCACCCCCATGCTGCCCTTTTCCTTCAGAACTATCTCCTACCCACCCGCCCTTGAGCCGATTGCCTGCCGACTGCACAGGTTTGCAGTTAACCAAAGACTGGAGAGGCCTCCTGGAGATCCTGCTCCAGGGACAGAGTAGATCACTCCGCAGGCCATCAGGGGCATGGAGTGAAGGCCAAGGCCAGAAGGAATGGCTTTTAATATGTTTAACTTCATTGAGTCTGTTTGAAATCCAGTTATCCAAGAGGAAACCTGGGCTTAGAACCCTCTTGGGCTCCTCAGATCTGCCTGTGCCAAGCAGGGAGCTTGTTCTTGCTGGGCCTCCTTCGTGGTAAGGTCCCTGCAAGGGAAGGGCAAGGCCCTGCACGCTGGCTATTGAGCAGCTACCAAAAGAAGCTTGTTTCCAAAGGCACTGTTTCCCCCCACAGCTTGTGGGTTTGCAAATGTGTCTCCTGGAGCATATGAAAGGACGTGGAGTGATCTCCAGCACTGCCTTTTTCCCAACCAGTGTCCCTAGGCAGAAGAAAAGGGCGGTGGTTTGAGGCCGGGACTGCCTGAAGGGCCCAGCCCGCCTGGATTCACGGGCAGACTGCCGCAGTTTGTGTCCCTGGGCAAGTTACTTAACCTCTCTAACCCCTGTATTCCGTTACTGTGAAATGGGCATAGTAATAGAACCTGCTTCCCAGGGTCCCTGTGGACACTAATTTACTTAAGAACATAAGAGATTCTTTGAAAATGACTACTTAATTTAGAAAATGTGAGCATGCTTCATTTTGTTCAGGTCCAGTACTTTCAGCTGTATATACTTTATTTCATTTTATCCTCAAGAACTCCAAGGTGGGCAATGTCACCATTTCACAGATGAACATGTTAAGGTTTTGCAAGGTTAAGGACATTAACAACAAACAGCTTATAAGAAATGAAGAGGGAACATGGCCTTTGCACGAGTGAATCTTATACCATAATTGGAAATGTTTCCACTAATAACAGTTCTTGTAAGAAATATTCAAAAGAAATGTCGTATTTGATTTTGAATGGATCTTGAAATGGCTGTTGGTGTACCTCCTGAGCGGACTTCCAGGGTGAGAGCAGGTCTGCCATGCACTCCTAATCATTGTTAGCTGATGTTCCTGGAGGGTGTCCTTTGTGCCTTTGAAGAGGGATCAGCCTGCAGGGGCATCTAGAACATTCTAAGGCAGGACAAAGTGAGCAGTGCATTTCAACCTGAGAGATTTGCCCTCTGCAGAACTCTATTCCTATACTCCTGTGTGTCTTCCTGTGTGTGGCTTTTCCCTATAAAAGGGAATCTTTTATTTTAAAGAAAATTTGCATTTATCTATTCTGGAAAGAGATCGTCGGCAAATGATCCAGGGGAGTTAAGGCCAGGGTGGAACACCTGGTGAGAAGCCACACTGAGTGGAGAGGAGCCTGAGAGTTGCTCCTAGCTTGTCCCAGGACAGGCCCAAGGTGACAAGGGAACTCTCCCTCACTGTCCACGTCTCTGTGCCTGGCGTCCCTACAAAGGGCTTCAGGATTGGTTCAGCTCACAGGAAGTAAACATAATAAACGTCTGGAGTGAAGAGGGAAATGTCAGCGTGGTCTAATTATAGTCCACCCACCTACCTTCTGCATGCCCCAGGCAGCTGTGGGGTTCAAATCTCTGTCTTAGACTGGCTCTTGGTGTCAGGAGGGCCAGCCGGGGTCATGGAGCAGAAGGCACTTGGGCCTTGTAATTTTCTTCAGTGGGGATTCAGATCACACTGTTGGAAAGTGGTGCATACACACAGGTGAGGTGTAGGCTAGCCCACCTGGCCTAGGAGGTGTCTGATCATGTGACCCCTCATCCTGTCCACTGAAGGTGTTCTGCCCATTTCATAGTTGAGCAGACTGAGGCACATGACTAAAACAAAGAAGCAAAATGGGCACTGTGATCTGCAAGGCTCCTGGATCTTGTGGTTTGTGAGTAGTTCTTCTGGGGGCGGATCTCACCCTGTAGAAGAGATCCTCAACTCACTCACTGCCCCTCCTCAGACTCTGGTGAAGAACAATGGTGATAATTGTAACCCCTAGCATGAGTCTAGCACGTTCCATGCCACACTTCCAAGCTCTCTGGAGCGGGGAACTGCAACCCATTTTGCAGGTGGGAGTTGGAGGCTCAGAAAGAATAAATAGTAAGTGGCAGAACAGACCCCAGACCCCCAGGTCCCAGCAGACGTCCCACATGATTCTTGCGGTGGTGTGAGGTCTAGAGTAATGGCTTCCAGGTGTCCCTGGTCACCTGAGCCAAGAGGGCCCTGCTTGGAAGGAGCTGGGGTCTTCAGTCCCTTACCATCTCCCTCCATGTGCAGCAATTCGTGGCAGTGGCAGGGCATGAGCCGGGGAAAGGACTGGAAAACAATGGCTGCATAAGCAGCCTCCACCCGGAGTGTACTTCAGTCTCAGTGGTTTGATCAAACTGTGTTTTATTGATATTTGAATATTTTTCTCAGTATGAGAGATTGAACCCAGGGCCGCACACATCCTAGGCAAGGGCTCCATCATTGAGCTTCATCCCCAGTCCTTATTTTATTTTGAGTCAGGGTCTCACTAGTTTGCCTAGGCTGACCTTGAACCTGTGATCACCTTCCTCAGCCTCCCGGGATTATGGGTGGGTGTGCGCCACCATGCCTCGAGTGAACTTTGAACTAAGAGTTCTAAGTTACTTGAAGGACGTCCTCTTAAGGTGCATGTATGGGATGGAGTTGGGCAGATTCTTTTGTTTTCATTGCTCATGGGCAACATTTGGTGGCCAGGAATTAGGGGTGACAGGGAGCTCTTTTGCCAAAGTGTGTGAAGTTTCCAGAGATTCAAGTAAAATGGTTCAGGCACCAAGGCTGACATCCAGGGAGCCCTCTCCGACTGGCCTTCTGTAACCTTGAGCTCTGTACCTAAGTGAAATGAAAGGTATGCAAATGCAAAGCCCCACCCTGGGAAGGTGGACTTCTGACCCATGTGAGAGAACAGGGTAACATTATGACCGGTGGACAGCTGGGTGGCTGGCCTTTGCAGCCACACTGGTGCAAGCAGATGGGGCCACATCCTCGCCAGTCACCTGCAAGAGGTTAAGCTCTGTGTCTGCCAGGCTCCTTCCTCACCTGCAAAATAGGCTGGGGTAGAGCATTAGAGATTAGGAAGGAACCCAGCGGAGTGTCTGACACATCAGTTATCTCCCAGCAGTCGGATAATGCCCTGCATAAGTAGGTTGGAATGAGGAATTAAGGAATGTCCCTTGTTTTTAATTGTTGTTGGTTTAGGAGCTTATGCGTGACCACAGAGTGGAGTCTAATGCAATTAAATGTGACGGCATGAACTGAGATATAATAACCTGCGTTCTGCCCCAGAGGTTGAGGACGACAGGATTTAGAGGGAACAAGGAGAATAGTTGGAGTGGGTTTCGATTTGATTTCCAAGTTTTGTGAAATGACCTTGAAGTTTTTCAAAAGTAAAGCCAAAACAAATCCCAGCAACCCATGTGGAGCCCCTTGAAAGTTCTGGAAGAAATGGATCTGGCTGAATCTTTTAACTATTGGGACCTCTCACTTGTTGAAGGGACAAAGGGCATCCCCAAGACTGTCCCTAGAGCCCTGTGACAACCCAAAGGATCTCTGCTTATCCTGGCCTGGTTTTCAATCTGGGAAAAAATAGAAAGCTATTGTGTTTGCCGTCCAAATGGTCCACAGAATAGGCAGGAGGAACCGGGCAGGTTGAGGTATTTGAAAGTGGGTCTATAATTTTTGGATTCCAGCAGCCTTCATCTGTTCTCAAGTGTCCAGCCCTGGGAAGCATCAGTGCAAGATGATCTTATGAGTCCTTCTCCCAGTCCTCCCCCTTCCCCAGGAGCTCTTCCACTTAGATCTTCGTTTTTCCTAATTTTGAGGTCCTCCAGAGTCAAGTGGCCGGGTTGAATTGAGTGGACTGGATTTCCCCAAGCGCCCATGCCCCCCTCCCTTAACCGAAACTGATTTATAGAAGCTGTAATCAGTGAGATAATTTTAGCCGTGATGCAGAGTTTAAAAGTGTCCATGTCACTTCCTGGCTGATTTACCAGGCCCATAACGCTGGGCCTAGGAGGTGCTTCCGCCCTGCGACTCGATCAGCCAGGACAACCCCAGAAAAATCCTGTGTGCTGCCAGAGACAGATTTTCCCAGTTGAAGCCAGGCAGGCCGAGCTCCTTGAACAAGAGTAGCTCTCCCAGGGCCGTTTCCTTCTTTCCAGCTCTCTGAACTAGCACGTGGTAACTTGAATTTTTTTCCCTTCTTTTTTGGGGAGGGGAACAGAAATATTTTAAAACCTAGAATATTTCAGAGAAACGCCCCGGATGGATCAGCAGGAGAGATATGGCTGTGACCACAGGTGCAGCGTCACAGCCAGGCCATCCATGGCAGGGCGGTGATCTCTAGCATCCACAGGGTTTCATGGCAATTGACACATTGCGAGGTGTTCTTCACCCTTGGACTTGGGGGGGCCCAGTGGTTTCAGAGGCTCTTACAGCCTGCTGGAGGGCTTGCTGCAGATAGCTCATGGGCCAATGTGGTCTGAATCACGCCGGGCAGGGCCTGACCAGCCCATGGGGACAGTGTCTTTTATGCCAAAGAAGTTACTGACATGACCCCATAAGGCTAGAAGAGAGGCACTTCTATCCAGACGGGGTGTGGCGAATCCTCCTTTGAAAATCCTCAAAATGCTAAGGATGGGACCAGGAAAAGAGCAGTGCCTTTTCCAAGAGACAGCCAGGCCTGGGTGTGGAAGAGCCAGCGCTCACTCCCCAGTGCTGGGATCCCAGCTGGCCGTTTCATCTGAGGACATCCGGACGGCCAGATGGCTGGGAAGTTAGGGCGTGTGCATGTTCAGCGCCGTTTGGTATTTGAGGAATAAATATGTAAATCTGGAACCAAGCGAATCACTTTCTGCTGAAGTGGGCAGGGATGGAAAGTAGTGTGTGGGTATGGATTCCCTACATCCTAAACATCACCGGGGTTTGCATGGTTCCAGGGACACTTGGCGCCTTCAGAGAGGTTGTCCCTCCCCAGGTGCAGGCACCAGGAGAGTGGAGGTGCTTCACCTGTCTTAGGGATGTCTTTTTAGATCTGCATCTATTCTTGCTGCAAGAGAGCTCCCTGCAGGAATGGCTGAAATGGAGACTGGGTCCTTCCAGTCTCCGGGTGAGGAGTGCCCCTCCTATCTGCCTCTGTTCTGGCCCCTGGGAAAGTGGATAGAGATACAGCAGAGGAAAACTTAGCTCTATCCTTGACCTTCTTTTCCTCTTTTCTTCAAACCTTGCAGTTAAGGTTTGAAGAAATCTCAGGGCCTGGAACATACTGAGCAAGGGCCCTACCACACAGCTGCAGCCCCAGATGTGTGTGTGTGTGTGTGTGTGTGTGTGCGTGTGTGTGCACGCGCAAAGATTGGAAATACTTTCTGCAATGCTTGGAGTTTATAACAAATATATCTCCACATCTGTTTGGGGATGGACAGTTTCAGAATCATTCTCCTGTGAGTGTCCTTCTCTAATCTGCCCCCAGCCTGATGAGGCAGTGGAAGTGGCTACCATCACCTAGGGAGGTTGGCATTACTATTCCATTTTTTGCCATGCTGGGGATGGAATCCAGGCCATGGTACATGCTAGGCAGGCTCGCTACCACTGAGCCACATCCCCAGCCCTACAGTTGGCATCCTTATCGCCATTTTGTAAAAAGGGAAATGATGTTTCCAATCAAGTAAGGTTGTTGGACTCCAAGCCTGGTGCACTTCCTACCTTGCCATACTGCCTTCCTTCATAGGGACCCCAGGTCTGGCCTGGAATCCCTCCCTGTCTTAGGCAAGCAATGCAACCTTTGAGCTTCAGACTCTTCCTTTCCAAAATGGAATTATAGCTAGTTTGTGGTTAAAGTCTAAAGTTATAATTTCCAGCAATACATGAAAATGACCTGGAGTTTTGCAAACACAAATTGTTAATCACAGAAATATATCAACACATAAAAATAATCATAAGCACATCATCAAGCAAAATATTTATTGATGACCTTACTGTGATGGTAATAACTGTCTCCAGTCCGCAAATATTATAAAGGTGTCTCATCTTTTACAGATGCAATTTTAGATGCTGGACACACAGCCTGTTTTTACAGAGTTTTGCATTCTGTTGGGGAAGTACTCACTGAATGAGTAGATAAGCTATTACTTCAGTCAGTGGTGAATGATAACATGGAACCAAAATCTGGGAAGGAGATGGGGGTCCAAGGAGCTGGAGCAAGGTTGGTGTGCTTTGAAGTGTGTTCTAGGGGATTAGATGTCACTTCCCATAATTCTCCCAAGTAGGAGTTGGCAGCCTCTGAACTGAGGGCCAATCTGCCATCTCCTGCTTTGCCAATAAAGTTTTATTGGAATACACCCATGCCCATGGATTTACAGGTTGTCCATGGTAGCTTTCCCATTGCAATGGAGACTGTATGGCCCATGTGTTATTTTGTATCTATCCTATGAGTGTCTTCCTAAGTTGCTGGCCTAAGTTGTTCGCCAACTCCTGGTCTAAAGTTTACAGTCTAAGCCAGAAATGGAGATTAGTGCTAATAGAAGATGGAGTGGCATTTTCTATTTCCTGTGGCCTTGGTGTGATGCCAGCCCCTGGCGAGGGCTCAGGGACCATGGCGGTGGAGCCTGGATATAAAATTGGATATAGAAGAATGCAATATGGTGCTTGATCCTAGGACCTGCTGTTTGGGTGACAGTTTGCATGTACAAGGAGCTAGAAGAGGATGTCGAGAAGCTCTAAATCCCGTGGCGACCTAGGGGACCAAGAGGGAAGGCAGTTACAGAGAGGAGACTACCTGGCCATTCTGCCCCATGTTTCTGTGTGAGAGCCAGTCCCTCCCTCCATCCATCCCTTGCCAAGCCCTGCTGAGGGCCACATTGGTCACAGATGTGAAAGGGCAGCGCTGTCCTCAGGCATGGGAATTAAGTGCATTAGGGTTAGGGTGGCTCCAAGTTCTAAATGCCTGGGAACCCCATGAAATGCTGTGGCTGGGCAGAGGAGGGGGCTGCCCAGGCAGGGCCACGGGGACTGGGTGCTGGGGCCCCAGTGATGGGGTGGATGAGCCTTCCAAAAAGAGGGAATAGCCCAAGCCACAGTTTGGGGATGGGAAGCCAGTATGGCAGAGAGGCTGCTATGAAGGCTGGAAGGAACCGAGGGCAGGGACTTGGGGGACCACCATCTGGCACAGTGTGGGTGCTCAGGTCACTATTTTAAAGCCAGCTCTTGATTTTGAAATCTTTAAATCTATGGAATAGGTTTCCTCTCCCTCAAGACCCTGCAGGATGGCCCAGGAGGTGGCCAGGTCATGCTGCCATGGTGTTCAGGGCCAGTCGGCTGCAGGCCCTCCAGCCCAGGGGAGGCCGGCAGGGCCTCTCTCACAGCATCTCTGGCATCCTCTGCATCTGCCACCAGGGACAGCCAGGATGACAGACCCCTCGGGTTCCTCCTTTGTGGAGGAGGGTGTTTGCTTTTGTTTGCTTTTGGGAGAGTTTGAAAATGCAGTGATTTGTGGTTGGCAGCCAGATCCATCCATCCTCCAGGTACTGTGATTCTGGGCAGTTGACATGCTGAGGATCCTCATGCTCCAGCCTCTTCTCCAGCCTCACACCCACCAATCCTCCCTATTGGATCTGGCTTGGGCAGGTGGGCAGCCTCTGACAGCTTCCTGAACCCCTTCTGCAGCTATTAACTCTCTGTCCCTACAACCCCTGTGACATGACAGTTTGCAAGCATGGTCCACCCTCCCACTTTTTTTTTTTTTTTTTTTTTTGCTTAACCACTAAGCCATATCCCCAGTTCTTCCGTATTTTTAAATTTTGAGACAGGGTCTCTCTAAGTTGCTAAGGCTGGCATTGAACTTGAGATCATCCTGCCTCAGCCTCCTGAGCTGTTGAGATCACAGTCGTGCGCCACTGTGCCCAGCTTGTCCTCCTCATTTTAAGGAGGGAATTGCATCAGAGAGATCAGGCTGCTCTCCTAAGGTCACACAGTCACAAGGGAAGAGAAGAGCAAAAGTTGTCCAGGCCCTGGAACCTTCCATCTGTATCCAGCTCAGTGCACACTCGCAGGTGCAGCTGCTCTTCCTGGATATGGCAGTGCACCCGTTTCAGCACTGGGAGATGGCTCAGACACCAGCCCTTCCTGGTGACCACGTTCTCTGGGTGCCACTTTCTCTAGATATGCTTCTTGGACCACTCCAGCCTTTCTCGGTTCTCAGAGACTTTCAAGTGATTTCTTGGTGTTTCAAACAGTATTTCAAGACCATTGAAGCTGGGCATGGTGGTGCAGGTCTGTAATCCCAGCAACTCAGGAGGCTGAAGCAGGAGGATCACAAGTGCGAGGCCAACCTCAGCAACTTAGGGAGGTCCTAAGCAACTTAGCAAGACCCTGTCTCATAATAAAAAAATAAAAAGGGCTGAGGATGTGGCTCAGTGGTTAAGCACTGCTGGGTCCAAATCCCCTGTGTGTGTGTGTGTGTGTGTGTGTGTGTGTAGACCCTTGAACATGCTTAGAGCTTACACATGCCCACACCGCCATAAAGTCCCCTCTCCAAATAAGCCAAGCTTCATTTTGCCAACGACTGTGAGAGCATCTCTGCTTCAAGTATCAATTGCCACCACCTCCCCTCCCCCATCTCTGTGTGGGATTCTTTTTTTAAATAAGCATCTTGTGGATGCACATAACAGTGAGATTCGCTGAGTAGTAAATCCATGAGTGTACATGAGTATGCATTGGAAAGGTAGTTCAGATTCATTCTACAGTTTTCCCTTGCCCTTCCCCCTCCCTCCCCTCCAATCCCCTTCTGCTCCCCTGATCTTTCTTTCATTCTGATGGATTTCTCCCCACCCCCTTTCTTTCCTTTCTCCTCTTTCCTTCTCTTTTCCTCTTATTTCATTCAGACTAGCTTCCTTCTGCATATCAGAAAACATCCAACTTTTGGCTTTCTGGGTCTGACTTATTTCCCTTAGCGTGATAGGCTCCAGTTCCAGCCGTTTACCAGCAAATGCTGTAATTCCATTCTTTTTTATGTCTGAGTAATACACCATTATGTATATGTACCACAATTTCTTTATCCATTCATCTGCTGAAGGGTTTAGGTTGGCTTCATAGTCTGACTATTGTGAAATGAGCTGCTATAAATATCGATATGGCTGTGTGTGCTGATTTTAGATCTTTTGGGAATATGCAGAGGAGTGGGATAGCTGGGTCATGTGGGGGGGTTCCATCCCTAGTTTTTTGAGGAATCTCCATACTGCTTTCCAGAGTGACTGTACTAATTTGCAGTCCCATCAACAGCGTCTGAGCGTACCTTTCCCCACATCCTCATCAGCACTTATTATTATGTGCATTCTTGATCATTGCCATTCTGACTAGAGTGAGATGGAATCTCAGTGTGGTTTTGATTTGCATTTCCCTAATTGCTAGAGATGTGAACGTTTTCTCACACATTTGCTGGTTATTTGCAGTTCTTCTTTTGAGAAATGTCTGTTCAATTCCTTTTCTCTGCAGGTTTCATTGACAATATTATAGAATCTTGCCCCTTTGGGGCTGAGAAGTGTGTCTCTATTCAAAACCTTGGGAAAGGTAGGCCTGGCAGGAGTCCCTGCTGCCCTGGGGATGGGCTTGGTGACCTTGAGCTGACTCCTTACCCTTTCTGAGCCTATTTTCTTCATTTGGGAAGAGATAATGTTGTATCACACGTACCACAATTCCTTTAAGGAAAGTGACAGCTGGGACCAGGCTCCCGGTGTTGGTCTTGGGCTAATACCTCAGCCTGGGTGGCTTTGACAACAGAAGTTAATTTTCTTTCAGTTCTGGAGGCTGGAAGTTCAAATGCAAGGTGTCCCAGGTTTGGTCTCTTGGCTTACTGATGGCCCTTTCCTCTCTGTGTCCCTGGTGGTACCTCCTCTGTGTGATGGGTGTGATGGGTGTCTTCCCTTCTCCTAAAGATACCACTGCTGCTGGTATCTTTATACCAAATGAGGTATTTGGCCTTAATCACCTCCTTCAAGGTTCTGTCTCCAAACACAGTCACAAGGGCATTGGGGCTTTGAGCTGTGAATTTTGTGGGGAACATGAATCAGTCCATAACGCCCCCTTTGACTGACTTGCCAATGGAACCAAGAGCTTGATGGATTTGACCTACTAGATGTGGGATTTCCTAAGTCCTACTGACTTCCCTGCTTCCTTGATCCACTCTGCCCAGCGGGGCTTCCTCCATCCACGGTCCTCTCATTAGGATCTGGGTGGCTTCTACAGCCGTGCTGCTGGCATGTGCCGCCATCTGAGTCCTGAATACCAGGCCGTCCCATCTAGTAGCAATGTGTCTGGGCCTCCTCCATCCTCGCCCCGTAAGTGGGGACAAGTGTGTGTCCCACTGTATTGGTAAGGTGCTCGAGGCAGAGAGCGGAGGTGTCCCAGCCAGGAGTGTCAGGGTGGCACTGTGGAAACAGTCCCCCGACTCCAGAGGCTGCCTTATGCCCCACCGTCATTCCTGCCCCCTCTGGGTGGAAGGGGCAACCTTGGACACCCAACATGGGTCCTTCTATTTCTGCTTCCTCCCTTCTCGCAGCCCCTCTGTCTCCCTCTGGAAGGTCACAGGCCTGACCAGATAAACTGCTGTCCTTTCAGAATTGCAAAAGCCAGCTCTGCGGGGCGTCCCAGGCACATGCAGCCTCCTCACTGCCTGCTGTCGTGCTCCTCCGCGCTCGTGCTTGGGGACAAAACCTCCCCCACGCTAGTGACGGTTTCCAGGCGACGCCAGGCTGAGGGCTTCCAAGTAGAGGGGTCATTTGGACAGTGACCAGCATCTTCAGGGGATGGAGGTGACCGCCAGCAGCCGGCTGTGACGGGTCGGCGGGTCCGTGCAGCCGAGGTGTCTGGCCCCAAGGATGCCCCGTTCGGCCTGGCTGCCCAGGAAGACCTGGGTGCTGCCTTCCAGGGAGGCGCGGCTTCCAGAGCAAAGGTCCAGAGGGCTGGCGCGCAGTGGCCTCAGCCTCAGCTCCTCCCCGGAGCCCTTTGTTGCCAGAATGATAGAACACTCTCTGGCTGGCTCTTGTTTTTGTTTGCATCCTCGTTGGAAATGAGCGATTTTCAATCATTTCGACCCCATTCCGTTAAAATCGTGGAGGCTGCCTCTGTTTTTACTCTCCTAAGGGGCTGGTCTGCATTTGGTCCAAATTACGTGGCTGTCGACAGACGGCAGTAAAAGTGGTTTTGCAGGCAGGACGGGCTGGTGGGAAGAGCTCACGTCTGGAGTCGGGAGCGGGCGGCTTGGCGCTGCTTCCCCAGGCCCCTCCAGCCCGGTGACACAGCCGAGCCGTTTAATCTCTGGGAGACATGGTTGCCTCGAGTTTAAAACAGAGCTAATAACTCATGCCCCTTTGTTCTCTCTAGGGCAAATTACAGAGATCTTGGAAGCATGAAAGCAACTTTTCCCTCTTTTCCCTCAGAGAGGGAGGGGCGGGGGAGCCTTCAAGTGAATTGGATGTGATGTGGAAGAGTATGATGTTGATAGCAGTCCGTATTTTTGCCGGCGGAATCGTGCATCAGTATTCTTTTCATGGACGCACGGCAGAGCATCCGGGGGAGACTAGCCACATGAAAATGGTCTTTGCAAAAATACCCCAAAGCGCAGCCTGGACTCCCCGACACGTGACGCGGGAGCATGTTCCCATTTAGCATGGGTGATGATGCAAACATGCACCAGGTAGATGGGAATGTTCTAGATGACGGCTGGAGGCTCAAGGAGGAGGAGGGCCGTGTCCAGCGGCCAGGGTCTCAGGGTGACTGGTCATGTTGGGAGGCCCCAGGGCCAGCTCAGCACAGAAAGCCGGGAGAGGGCTTCCAGGGTGCCCGGCGCACAGGGAGGTGGGCAGGGAGGCTGAGTGGGCTAGGTGAGGCTCCTGCCTGGGCTGGAATCCTGCAGCTCAGGTCAGGAGGGTGAGGAGAGGCTGGCCAGGTGACCAGTCTGGTAGGAGTAGCTTTGGAAACTGGATATGGAATCGGGGGAGGCTCAGGATGGGTGTTGGGAGGCTGGTTCTGCTCAAAGTTGCCAGGCCCTGCGGGCAGGGGCAGTATAGAAGATTCTAGGCCCCAGGAGACTTAGGCAGCAAATGGTGGAAGCTGAATTGGCATTGGGCCCTTGGCCCACATGTGACTTTAGCCCAGGGAGTGTGTGAACACAGAGTCCCTTTGGGAACAGTGCTGTTTTTAGCCTACACTGGGACGAAGGTCCATGCTCAAATGTGACCATTGCTTGCTAGGCCATTTGTGACTTCTCTTCCTTCCCACAGGGTTGCCCATCCGCCTGGACACAGGATCACTCTCAGGACCCTGCATGAGTCTGTGCTTTCTTATTCCTATCTGAATTCCTCTCCCTGGCCCCCGTCTTGGCTGATCTTTGCTGCCTGGACTTCCTTCCTCCAACACCCTTGGAGTGTTGTGTGGAGCGTCCAAAGATAAGGCGCTCTGGGCCAGGAGGTGGACAGATGCCGACACAGGAATTTGGACAGTGACAAGAGCCAAGAGAGTGGGTGCCAGGCACAGGCAGGAGCTCCTGGCAGGCCTGGGCCAGTCCTGAGAGTCACATCCATACACTGGGCCTTCTGAAAACACCTGGGCACCCCAGGATTCAATGGGATGCCACGTGTAAATAGAACTCAGTGCCCAGGCAGGGCTGGGGCTCTGTCGTGGTCAGTTGTGCTGGGGGTTGTTGTGGTTGTGGTTGTTGTTCTAGCTGGGAAGGAGAGGGACAGGAGACTTCAGAGTTCACAGAGGCCTTTAGGAGTCCATCCCTGAAGCCTTTCCAAGGGGCATCTGAAGGGCTTCCAGGGTTGGAGAGGATCCCTGTGGGGTCAGTGGAAGGGCTAAATCCCCGGGGGGAGGGGGGCCCAGAGCTGAATCAATGGGGCTTTAGCAGCACCATGCTCATTAGCAGGATCTGACCCTGGCTTTTCTTCCCCTCCAAATGACATTTATTCCCAGTGTCCTCACTGGGACAAAGATGTCACCAGATCAAGCTAATGGGTTGATTTTGCCTTAAACTGGTGATGTCTCCATTGGTGGCTCAGTTCAGCCCCAGGGTGGACACGCACAACTACGTGGCTCATTCAGGGGCTGCAGAAGCCCCCCCTCACCTGAGCCCCAAGGTTCACCCAGTTCCGCCTTCCTTGTCTCTTTCCTTTAGGGCTGCACGAGCCAGGCAGGAAGCGACCACCCTCCCTTCTCTCACTGCCTTTGCCCAGGGTGGCCTGCCCCCGCACCCCTCTCTCTCTCTCTCTCATCTCTCTCCTCCTCCTCCCCCCCCCCCTCTCTCTCTCCCTCTCCCCCTCTCTCCCTCTCCCCAGATGTGCCTGTGTTCAGGAAACATCCCATCATGATCCACGCGTGAACACCCCTCCCTGTCAGCGCTCGCCCATCAACCCCTCTCTCAGCGATGGCTTCCGATCCTCTGGAGCAGATGGACTTTAATGTACTGAGCCATTTCCTCAGACCCGGATAGAAGCGGTTTTGGCTTTCAAGTGTCACAGTCAATGCTCAAAGAGGATCCTTGTGCAGGATCCTGTCCTCCTTCCCCTGCTCAGGCAAGTTCCGGGGAGCCTGAGAACCTCGCGGGGGAATCTGGCTGGTCTCCGTCCCCAGCCTTGTGCCAGGTGGAGGGGCAGAGTGCCACCGCTGCTCGCTGCATTGGTGGTTTCTTGGTTGGCAGGGCTGCTGAGCATCCTCTCCCTCGTCGTTCCTGCTTGTAGACATGGCTCCCCTCTCCTCCGCCCACCACCTCTCCCAGTCTACTGGGGGACCAGTGGTCTTTCTCTCACGGTTACAGCTTTGAGTCAGGCCAAGGAAATGAATGTTACAAACATCCCCCAACCGACCTTGCCCGTCAGCTCTGCCCGTCGCTGCGTAGAGCCCCTTGCGTCTGTGGGGGGAAAGTTGTGCCTATTTCTTGGTGGCCTCTGGATCACGTCTCCTCCTTCCCAGGCACATGGCACTGTTTTCTATGGTTCTCTCTAGAAGTTTTAGGGTTTGATTTATTACATTGGGGTCTTTAATCTGTTTAGAATTTACTGTAGTATCTACAGTGATGAAAGAGTTCGATTTGTACTTTCCAAATTGATAACCAGCCATTTCAATGTTATTTTCCATAAAATCTGCCACTGCCACCTCTGATTTCAGTATAGCACCCTCCGTTGTGGAATCCTAGTTTCTGATCCTGTGGTCGGGAGAGTTCCTGGGCTGAGGTGTTTCCTCTTCTGGGGTTTGAGAGCCATTCCCACCTTTGGTAGCATCCACATTCTTAGGTTAAGTTCAAACTCAGCTGTTGGAACCTCCCTGGTGGGACACCTGCAGGACACTGGGCATGTGCCCCAGAGCAGCCACTCCCTGCTGTGCCGAGGACCCACTCCCACCCTCGCAGCCATGACCACTGTCCTGCTGGGGCCTGGAGCCTTGTTTTAGCAGCCAGGCTGCTGGGGGAGAGGCAGTGGGATCCTGGGGGAGGCCAGTGGGAGACTGCTTTCCAGAGATGAGGATGGAGATTCACAGGACACGTGGAGGAAGGAGACCCAGAGCGAGGACAATGTGTCAGTTGGTCAAACCCAGGCTCTTGCAGCCATCTGGGTCAGGCTGTGGCTTGGAGGCCTTGGGAGCATCATTTGCTCTGCAAACCTCAGTTTCCTCTTCTGTAAAATGGGAATGACCAGGGCCAGTGCTTCTGGTTTGGGGGGCAGAAGCCCTGGGTTGTGGGTGCTGATTTCTGTGGTGTCAACCCTGTTAGCACAGATGGCTTCCAGCAGCCATCATGAAGTCACAAAGGCAGAGCCGGGGAGAGGTCCCAGCAGCCTACCTGTGGATGTTATTTCCACCACGTCAACCTGATAGGCATAAGTAGCCCCGAGGGCCCGGGTAGGAGTGAAATGGGAAGAGCTGTGTGGGTTTGACTTTTTTGCAGTACTGGGGATGAAACCCAGGGCCTTGTGCATGCTGGGCAAGAGCTTGACCACTGAGCACATCCCCAGCCCAGGAAGTGATAAGTTTTGAGTGTGTATTATCTATGTTTTTAATATGATTTATTTCATTATAAGTTCATGTAATGTAATTTTATAAAATGAGTGCACTTAACAGATCACCCAGTTTCTAGAAATTTCACATTTTGCTCTAAAGGGCCCGTGGGAACTGGCTTAGGTACGTGCTCTGTGCCTGACCTGGGGAGGAGTCGGCCTGCAGCTCACTTGCGCTGCAGACTCTGGAGGGGAGGCACCGCGGAGGCCCAGGCTGGTTAGAGTGGAGCAGGGCTGGCCTTCGTATCTTACCAAGTTTCCAGCTGACTTGAGCAGACCCGTGTTGGAATGGCCTGGAAGGCGGGTAGCGTGAGGACTGAGGGTGCCCAGAACCGTGATGCGGACCTGGGTCAGCCCACCCACATGCTGCCACCCTGAAATTACTGGACAGTTGGCAGTTTCACATGGTTGGACCTGATAACTCCCCTGCCGTTTTTGAGACGGTGAAGCAAGTGAGAGGTGCCCAGTCTGGTCAGGCACCAGAAGGATGCGGCCAGTGCCTGTGGGCAGGGGTCTCCTCCAGGGGCACCCCTGGAGGGGTGCTTATGCCAGGCAAGAGCACCCCAAGGACACAGGCCCTGCATGGGGACGGGGGGGCTGGAGCAGGATGCCCCCCGGGGAACCTGTGTTTGCCCCTCTCTTCTGGAACTCACCGGTCAGGTCCCTGGGCCAGCACTTAAAAACTGGTCAGCACTGAGCCAGACATGAGTCAGCCCCTCCATCGCTCCTCCATGCTGTCACAGGGCCTGACCACGCAGGCGTGACCCATGGTGGCAGCATCAGCCATGGGGTCTGTCAGAAATGCAGGGTCTGGCCCTGCTCAGACACTGGAATCAGACCTGTGGCATCCGTGCCCACAGCAACCCAGAGCCCGGGCATCGTGTGCACACCCAAGCTTGGCAGGGAGGCTCTCTGAGAATGGGAAAGCTGCTCTCCTGGGTGCCTGGCTGGGTCTGTGTCCATCACTGTTTACCCCTGGTCACCTTAAACTGTGTTGCAGGAGTGTGGGTGGGATCGTGTCCTGGGTGGGAAGAGGGCCTGGGATCTGCAGCTCAGGAGAGGGATGAGCATTCCCAGCGGCCAGCCAGCCATGGAGTCCTGAACACTTAGCACTCAGGGCCTCAGTTTTCCTGTCTGCAGAATGGGAATAGTAACAGCAGCCTTGAGGATGGTTGTGGGAAGAAAGCCAGACAGGGCAGCTGGGAGCTCCTCACCCAGGGGTCGGCGGGTGGGGTGCACACAGAGCATTTTCTAAAACACTTTGAAAGGTGCTGTTGTCCCTGTATCCAAGGGTGTGTGTCTATGTGATGTGTGTGTTTTTTTTGTTGCAGTGGGGCTTAAACCCAGGGGCGCTGAACCACTGAGCCACATCCCTCGTCTTTTTATTTTTTATCTTGAGACAGGATCTCATGAAGTTGCTTAGGGCCTCACTAAGTTGCTGAGGCTGGCTTTGAACTCATGATCCTCCAGCCTCAGCCTCCCCAGCCACTGGGATTACAGGTGTGCACCATGCTCCCAGCTATGTGTATATGTATCTTTCTGGGTGTGTCTGTGCATATCTGCGTGTGTGTTGGGTGTGTGTGTGTGTGTTCATGTGTATCCATGCAAGTCTTGTGTACCCATGCAAGTCTGCGTGTGTGTGTGTCATGGTTGGGTGTGTCTGTATATTTTATGTGTGTGTCTGTATTGTGCATCTGTGTGTCTATGTCAGTTTATGTACCTGTCTTTGTGGGTATATCTGTGTCTGTGAGTGTGTATGTGTGTGTGTGTGTGTGTGTGTGTGTGTGTAGGGCAAAAGGAATGGGCAGTCCAGGAGGTAGGAGTCCCTGGATCTGGTCTGGGAGCCTCGATTTTAAACTCCCTTCTCTTGGGTGACCCTGTGTCACCCAGGGATTATTCCCCTGGTTCTCACGTTTTGGGGTTTCTTTCCAGTTCCCATCTTCTCCCTGCACAGATGTGCTGCCACTCCCCACCATAATGCTGAAGGTCTACACACAGGGTCCTGGTGGCTCCAGGGCCTTCTTGTGGTGACAGGGCTTGTTCAGAAGGAAAATTAGTCACACCAACTAATCTAAATCAATTTTCAAATGTTTTTATTCACATGGAGCATGGTTGGGACAAGTAAGACCCTGTGGTTTGTCACAGATTGGAACAGTGACCAATCCCAGCTCCTTCTTTGAGTAAATTGTTCTGGATCCAGGCATCGAGGCCACACCTGGAATCCCAGCTACTCAGGAGTCTGAGGCAGGAGGATTGCAAATTAAAGGCCAGGCTGGACAACATAGCAAGACCTTGTTTCAAAATAAAGTGCTGGAGATGTGGCTCAGTGGTGGGCCACTTGCCCAACGTGCGGGTTCCTTCCCCAGTGCCACCCCCACCGTGCGTCCTAGAGTACCTTTTGCATGTCAATCATTTCGAGATTCCCACAGTACTCATGCACTAAAAGGCTCTGGAGATAGTTGAACTGCTTAAGGAATATCGGCAAGAAAAAACCGTATGTGTTCAGTAAAAGACCAAGTTAATCAATGTATCTTCAGTCTGCCATTGGTCGAATCAGCAGATGAGGAACCCTCAGCGGTGGGGGGCCAGCTGCACCCCACACTGAGCTTCAATATTGGAAATGTCTCTCGGTTCTGAGATCTGAGAGCAAGGAGTCAGGGTGCTCTGCGGGCACCCCAGGAGGTCCTGCCCGCTGCTGTCCCCCTGGGTCTTCCTCAGCTGCCTCCGCTGACTCAGCCTCCTCTTCACGAGGCTGGGTCTCCCTGCATGTGTCTGCTTCCACATTTCCTGTCCTCTTCTTGTGAGGACACTGTTCAGACTAGATCAGGGACCCATCCTACTCCAGAATGACCTCACCTTAATAATTACAGCCACCGTGACTCTGTTTCCAGAGAAGGTCACATCCTGAGGTTCTTGGGATTAGGACTCCAGCATATCTTTTTGGAGACATAATCCATAAACAGTGGTGGGGCAGAAACACAGCTTCCCATCCCGCCCTGTCTTTTGCTGGCCGTGGGCAGAGGCCTTGTCCCTGAGATTGCCTTCCTGCCTCTGCCCGGGACTGTAAGGAACCTGCCTCCTGGGCCTGGCCTGAGCAGACCAGATGGTGAGAATGGCTTGGCTTAGAGCAGGTCGTTGGTGGTCACTGGCCTTTCCTCCTTCCTTCAGATCAGATTTGAAGTAGGAACTAGTTAGTCTCCCAAGTGTCCAAGTTTGCAGCATCTGGCAGAGGTTCTGTGGCAAATGAGGTTCCTGCTAAAAATCTCCGAGCACACAGTGGCGCATAAATGGAGCAGTAAGGCAGGGCAGGCTGCAGGGATGCTCCTCAGTCAACCATGAGCGCTCGTGGGGCTCCTGGGGACAGGCGCCATGCTAGCCAGCTGGATGCGGTCATCTCCAGGAGTGGCTGGTCTCTTAGCTTTTCTGCAGATTAGAGCTGTTATTAAATAAACTGCTTAAAAAAGACAACAGGATGTGCGGCCCCTGAGTGTTCAGGTCTGGAAGGCGGGTTGAGTCTTCGCCCGGCTTCTGCCCAGCCTGGACGGCGTCCCTGGAGCGCACGGGTTGTGTTGAGGCTGCGCCCTGCCTCCCTCTGGACCGGAGTTCCGAGGCCGGCGCGACGGTGCTATTTATTTCCTTACCCAGAATGTTCCAGTTATTTACTGCTGTATAACAAACCACTCCAGAACTTCGCGGTTTGAAATGACATGTTCTCATGTCTCGTGGTGCTGGTTCTCTGGCTGAGCCGGTGGTTGCGCTGTCTCTCACTCAGGCGGTGGCTGGCTGGAGTCGTCTGCGGGGTGGCCTCGTGGCATGCGTGTCTGGTGTGGGCTGAGAAGGCTCAGGGTCTGGGGCTCCACAGCTGGGCTTCTCGGGTCTTCCTGTCTCCACGTGGACTCCAGCGTGGTGCCTTCTGGGTGGCTGGAGTCCTTGTGCTAGGGGTTCCAAAAGCACATGTCCCCAGAGAGAGAGAGAGAAAGTGCCAGATAGAATCTCTATCACCTCTTCTGTCTGGGCCTCCTTTGGAAATCAAGAAGGGTCACTCCCAACAGAGTCACTAAGGACAGCCCCTATTCAAAGGGAGGGCAGTTAGAGCCCATCTTCGGATAGGTAGAGCATTAGAGGTTACAGACGAGCCGAGCGCCATGGCGCAGGCCTATAATCCCAGCAACTCGGGAGGCTGAGGCAGGAGGATCATGAGTTCAAAGCCAGCCTCAGCAAGGGCAAGGTGCTAAGCAACTCAGTGAGACCCTGTTTCTAAATAAAATACAAAATAGGGCTAGGGATATGGCTCAGTGGCTGAGTGCCCCTGAGTTCAATCCCTGGTGCCTCCTCCCCACCAAAGAAAGTTACCAACAAGTTCCCGTGGGATGGACAGGGAGGGGTACTCCATCTTCCTGACTTTTAAATTTTATTTATTTATGAATGTATTTATTTATTTACTTATTTATTTATTTTTTGGTTTTGGGGATTGAACCCAGGGGCACTTAACCACTGAGTCACATCCCCAGACCTTTTTAAAAATATTTTATTTGAGACAGGAGGCACCATTCATTGCATCCTGCTTTGGTCTGCCATCCCCTCCAGCAGATGATCTGATTCCTTGGGCATGCTGCAGAAGGGCTAGATGCTTCTCTGCAGAAGAACAGACTCAGGTGAACTTGAACAGGTTCTTACTAGTACTTGGGACCCTGAGGGAGAAGATTGGGCAGGAGCTGGAGGAACAACAGCAAAGTAACAGCAGGCAAAGAGTGCCTGCCCCACTCAGCTACAGGTGGGGAGGGTGCTTTGCAGGTTGAACAGGTGGGGTCTCATTCTTACACAGGCAGGAAGGTACATGTGCAGTTGGTGGACATGTGGTTGATATGACCTTGCAGGGCAGTGACCTGGAAAAATGCATTACAGCTCCAAATGCCCCTGTGACCCAGAATCCCACACTGGAAAATTCCTACCATATGGATCATGTGACTCATGTAAGGATAGATGTTCAATGTTGAGTCAGTTATGGATGATGCTTAATAATTATAAAAATTCACTAGTAATTATAACAAAGGATAATTTTAGTAAAAATAATGAATTAACACTATCTCTGGTGGCTTGGAGAAGTCTATCTGAACAACAGAAAACCAGGCTGAAGTAAAGTGTGTATGGTATGAGCCCATATTTCCTAAAACAAGGATAAATATATTTTGTATGTGTACGTATTCATGTATGTATGTACTTGTTATACATTTCTATACTCACACACCACTCACTTTATCTGTTTTTATAATTAAAGTGCATCTCTTTAGACAACATATAATGGGGTCTCTTTCACCCATTCTGACCAATCTCCTTTTTTTTTTTTTTTGATTCAGGGATTAAACCCAGGGGTATTCAACCACTGAACCACATCCCCAGCCCTATTTTGTATTTTGTTTAGAGACAGGGTCTCACTGAGTTGCTTAGGGCTTCACTTTTGCTGAGACTGGCTTTGAACTCACAATCCTCCTGCCTCAGCCTCCTGAGCCACTGGGATTACAGTTGTGCACCACTGTGCCCAGCCAATCTCCCTTTTAATTGGAATATTTAGACCATTAACATTTAGTGTGAGTACTGATATGATTTTATTTCGATCTATGACTTTATTGCTTACTTTTAGTTTGCTCCTTTGTTATTTTTAATGTTTTTTAGAGCCAACTATAAATTTACGGAGTTGCTATGGGTTGTATGGTTGTGTCCCCGAAAACTTATGTGTTGCAACCTAATCCCCAGAGTGCTGGGGCTAGGTAGCGAAGCCTGTGGAGGTGATTAGGTCATGAGGGTGGCGCGCTCATGAAGGGATTAGTGCCCTTGTGAAAAGAGGAGGAGACAGAGAGTGGTGGAGTGTCCCGGAGTTCAATCCCCGATTCCAAATAAAAAAAAAAGGGCTGGGGATGTGGCTCAGTGATAGTGAACCTGGGTTCAATCCCCAGTGCCTCAAAAACAAATAAATAAACAAAACCTAAAATATAAAACATATCACATGATATCACATGAGTCCTCACTTATATAAGTAATTAAATTAAAAAGTAAGTACGCGGGGACAAGAACTAAATCATCCTTACAAGAGAACTTCAAATAACGTCTGTGACTGCCCCTCCCTACGGGGTGAAAGGAGGCTGGGCTAGACCTGGTGACCCGTTTCCTGAAAGCAGAGTGCACAAAGGGAGGAGAGTGACTTACAGCAGACAGACCTGGCAGATGCTTCTTAGCCACACCATGGAGGTCCACAGCATAGGGATGGCTCTTGTGGATGTCACAAACCCCAAAACGGAGGTGACAAGGAGGGCACTTCCCTTCCACGGTAAGCTTTCCAAAAATTCATACCTCAGTCCATTCATCAAACAATCCCAAGCTGGGGAGTGGCCTATAGGAGATCTGGACGGCACTCCTCAAGATCATCAGCCAGGACAGAGTAGGAGACCATCACAGGCCAGAGGAGACTGGAGGATGTGAGCAGAGATGCAACATGGGGCCCTGGAATGGAAAGGCACGTGAGTGGGAGAACTGGGGGAATCTGAGAGCCTGCAGCCGCTCACAGTAATGTGCAGGGCTGGTTTCTTACTCGTGTCGACTGCACCGTGGTAAGATGTAGCATCAGCTGTTGGCAATGGGGACACACGGGGTATCTGGGACACTCTGTACTGTTGTCTTAGTCTGCTCAGGCTGCTATAGCCGAGGACTGAAGACTGGCTGGTTTAAACAACAGTGATCTAATTGTCATAGTTCTGGACAATGGGAAGTGTGAGATTGGGGTGCCAACATTGTCCCTTCTGGTGAGGGCTCTCTTCTGATGGCCATTTTCTCTTTGTTTTTGTTTTGTTTTGTTTTGTTTTGTTTTGCTGTGCTGGGAATTGAACCCACGGCCTTGTGCTTGCAAGGCAAGCGCTCTACCAATTGAGCACTTTGTATTTTATTTAGAGACAGGGTCTCACTGAGTTGCTTAGGGCCTAAGTTGCTGAGGCTGGTTGTGAACTTGTGATCCTCCTGCCTCAGCCTCCCAAATAGCTGGGTTTACAGGAGTGTGCCACCCTAACCTTCTATTTCTGAAGTTAATTTGAATTGGATCTCTCGACTCAAATTGTCATTGGGTGTTGCACGAATTGCAGCCACACTATTTCTTTTAAAAAGCACATATTCACTCAAGAGACATACCCACTCTTCCTGAGAGGGTATTGACCTAGGAGCCAGAATTCCATCACCAGTGTTTGACCTGGGCATTCAGCTTGGCCGTTCCCACTGATGCTAAAGAACGTCCAATAATTTTTGTACCCATTAACCCAGCAGCCTCCTTCTATCTGGTGTAAGGAGATGGTTTTGAAGAAACCTACTCAGGATGGCAGGCCAGGAATGCGAGGGAAAGTGAGCTGGAAAGTCCCTTCCAGGTGCTTTTAGGTTCCTGCGGCTTCTTCAGTGCCCACACTGGGGTGTCAGGTGCAGCAGGGTCTCCAGCACTCCGCCCACAGCCCCTGGCTCCACACCGTAGCTGCAAGCCCACATCCCATCGCAGCGAGGTGCCCACCTGACAGTGGCTGGCCATCCTGACTCTAACACTCCTCCAAAGGCTCGCCGCCAGGCTCGGAGCTCATCCTTGGCCTACCAGGGCTTTCCTGCTGCTGACTTTGGTGGCATTTTCCCAGCCATCAAGTTTCTACCGTGTTGTAGGATTGAAGTAGATTGATTAGTCTGAGCAAAAGACTCCAAGCCAGGCAGCTCCAGCAGATCCTCCAATTCCAGTCCCCAGAGAAGCTGGTGGCTTGGAATAAACCCGGAACAGTATCCTGAACCCAGCCATGGAGGAACTATTGGTTTGGAAGCCTCAGTGCTGTTCTGAGACAGTGTGGCCAAGAGTCAGCTTCCACACGTCACACACAGGCCTGATACTGACACAGCCTTCAACGGACATTTCTTCACATTGTTGCAGGGCTGGCTGGCCAGGGCTTCAGGCCACTGTTCCCTGGGGTTCACGAGTGATAGTTCACTAGGCTTTCCAGGCATGGGCTGAGACGAGATGATGTGGAATTGAGGCCACAGTGGGCTGCAGCCTCGAGGACCCTTTGGGAGGTCACCCTGGTCTTGTTTGTCCTTGCAGGTGGACAGCCAGCTCATTGACAGCCCCAGGGGTGCATTGCATGGCCTTGACAAATGGGAGAGCTCTTAGGGGCCACCAGGGTCCCACTGGGGCACAATAACGTATGTCCCCAAGGGGTTCAGAGTCCTCCGTTTCTTCCAGCACCATTTTTTAATAGAGAACAAGTTTGACATGGAATACTTCTGAATTCAGAAATGTTCTTTTGAGTCAGGTGTGGTGCTCACCAGTAATTGAAGGTACTCTGGAAGATGAGGCAGGAGGATGGCAAATTGGAGGCCAGCCTGAGCACTTTAGTGAGACCCTGTCGAAGAAAAGAAAAAAAAAAAAAAAGAAAGAAAAGATAAAAGAGAAGAGAAGAGAAGAAAAGAAAAAGAAAGATGGATGCAGCTTAGTGGTAAAGCACTCTTGGGTTTAATCCACACAACTGCGGCGGAGGGGCAGGGAAAGAAATGCTTTTTCTTTAGAAGGTCCCTGTGGCCCACAAGGTACACGTTTGCAGAGTGAGTGGCATTGGTATTTGGTAGAAGGCTGAAGCCTTCCACTGTGACCCAGCGTTTTCCAGCGCCTGGCACTGGGAGCTGTGCCCTGAGACTGGCTCACCTCAACTCAGCCGCTTCAATGTTTGCCCTTGAAAGTGGGAGATGGGGTCAAGTTCACAGAGGCCTTGTAAAGAAGTAGGTCGTTACCTTCGAAATGAACAGGCGATGCCATTTGCTGTACTTTAAAAGGAGACTTTGCGAGATGGGCCCGGGGCCAGGGGCCAGCTGTGCGCAGACTCACTCCATAATTCCGAGCTGCGGGCTTCTTTTCCAGGAAAGGAGCCCCAACTTTGACTTGCCAAAGTTGGAGCCATGAAAGAGGGGGCAGGGAGGGGGCTTCCTGGGTAGGTGACAGGGGTGGTGGAGAGCCGGGAGGTGGCCTTTCTTGGTCCAGCATGCAGCATGCTTCCCTCTGGCCTCACCCTGGACTTCTGCTGACTGTGGGCCGCCTGGAAAACACCGCTCAACTCCAGCAGCCCGTTTCTCACGACTGAACGCTGGAACCCCACTTGCCCGGTTCGGGCAGATCCTTTCTGAGCTTGTGCAGTAGAAAATCTCAGCACAGCGACGATGAGAGGTGTGGTTACAACCGAGGCCCAGAGCCCTGAACCCTAAGTCTGCCTGGAGAGGCATGATCTAGATTCACAGAGAAGGAAGAAGAACTGGGAAGGACTCCATTCCCATCATGGCAGTAGGTGGAAAAGACTCCCTGGCATGATGGAGACAGCGGCAGTGACGATGACCGTGATGGGGACACACCTGAGCGGGTAGCTGAGTCTCTCCATCTGGCCTCTTCCCCTTCCCTTCCCTTCCAGGAGGATCACCTTTCTTCTGGAAGCCACGAGAAGCTCTATAGGAAGTGCCCAGGAGGACCCTGGCACGGCCATTCAAGGCCCCTTAACCCTTCGCCTGTCCCTACACCTGAGGGGACTGTGGGGCTGGAAAGAGAGCAGCCTTTGCTCCCAGCCATCCTGGCTTCCACCCGCTTTCCATTCTTAGTCATGTGACCCTGGGCAAGTCCCTGATTCCGTCTTCCATGTCTAGAAGCTGATGCTGGCCCCTGCCTTTGAGGTCTGGAGTGAGGATTGGAGAGCCCTCAGCGTGGTGGGACGTGGCTTGCCTAGGCTGAGCTGGCAGGAGCAGGTGCTCAGCAGGTAGCCTCCCTTCCAAGAGCAGGAACGTGTGTCTGTGGCTAGACAAGGAGATCGTCGCACTGAAAGGGAGGTGCAGAGAGAGTATTTCCCTGCAGCCTGTGTGTGCTACTAGGAGGAAGTTTGACAGTTCGCTCTAATCCGACTCCGGCTCTTCCCCCATCCCCCCTCCCCTCTTTCTCTTTGAAAATTCTGCTTTTTCCCACTTCACACCACAGTGTGAACCTCTCCCCTTTGCTAGGCAGTCTCTCCTCAACGCCCTTGAGAGAAGGTGCCCTGGATGTGGGGAGTCCCACGTGGCTGGTCCGTCCATGTCCTCTTATTCCTGCTTAGATTCCAGCAGCTTTGGAGACTCCGGAGTCCCACCCAGAACTCAGCCTCATTCTCAGACACGCTTTTCCAGATAACATGGTGCATTCACATTGATGATTGCTTTTATTTTTTTTCTACAAGTCTGAGCCCTTAGAAAAAGCCCTAGGAGAAGCCAAAAAGAACAACCATAATGAACATTTTTATTGGCTCTCCAGACAACTGCCAAATTGCCTTCAGTCCAGCAGCTTGGCAAACCCTTTGTGCCCACTGCACCACGGCCCCTCCTGTGGACTCCGACTCCTCGCAGCCCAAGACCTCCCTGCACCCTGCCCCACTTCCCGAAGGTCTCCTGGGCCTGGCGGAGGGTATCAGGGGAGCCAGCGAGGATGGGTCTGCCCTGCGGTGGCCTGTGGCTGGGCCATGGCAGCTGCTCTCCACCCCGGGCCCTGTAATGGGCCCACTTCCCCTGCTTGCTTCAGCCTGGGCTCACCTGCCATCTGCATGGGCCTGCAAATCCACCCTTCCCACCACCTTTTGCACGCCGGCCGTGAATTCTTCAAGAGAAGCCTTCCTCCCCAGCAATAGGGCTCGTGGTCCAGCAGAGCTGTCATAAGAAGAGACGGCAGCCAATCGGCAATAGCCATTCATAAGAACCTTCCTCTTTGCAGAGCAACCCGGGGTTTCCAAGAGTCTTAGCTTAGGAGGGATGAAGGGAGCAAAGGTCTGCAGGAGCCATGGGCGATGCAGGCGTGTGAAGTGGGGCAGCAGGGAACAGTGGGGACTGTGGATCCCTGGAGAGCACATGTCCCCCACGGAGCGGGCAGCACTGCTCAGGTCCCAGACTGCTGTCTCTGGTGAACTAGGCTCAGTGCTCTTCCAACTTATCTTCAAGAGACACCAGAATGCCCGACGTTCAGGTGAGACCTGCACGTCTTCAGAAATGACCCATGGGTCTGGCAGTGGACAAGCAGTTTGTGAGCTTAGGTCCAGCAGTGCCCTGAAGGGACCAAGACCCCAAGGATGGAAATGACCCGGAACAAGTGATTTTGGCCTATAGTTCAGGGGCCTTGTGGTAGAAGAGCCAAACTGCCAAAGCACGGGATTTTTAAAGTCCCTGAGCAGCAGACTTGGGTGTGGTAAGGGCGACGGCAGGAGCTAGCCTTTCACCCCTTGCTGTGTTCCAGGAACTGTGACACGGTGCCTTGTGTCAACCTCACTGATACTGATAGATGTTTTGTCCATTTTACTGAGGAAGAAATTGAGGGTCAGGGTGATGAGTCAGATTAAGGGTGGGCCGTTGCCCAGCAGCTCTGGATCTGACAACTGTCTTCCCTCCACTACCGTTAGCCGCCTTCGTATGCAGTGAGCCTCCAGTCTCTGGGCCTCGCTGAGCAGATGCTGTGTTGGCTGAAGATCTGTATATTGGGTGGCAAATGGTCCAGGGGCCACTGGAGGGAGCTCCAGGATGGGGTTTCTGAACCTCCACACTGTTGACACGGGGGCCCAGGCAATTCTTTGCTGCAGAGGCTTTTCCCGTGCGTCACTGGATCTTCAGGAGGAAGCTGAGTTTTCTAGCTTCTACCTGGGGATCTTCAGCATCTCCAGATGCCAGGGGTACACCCCTCTCCTGCCAGTTGTCACAGCCAAATATGTGTTCAGGTATTGCAAAAGTCCCCTGCAGGGCAGGCTTGCCCTCAGGAACGCCCAGTTAAGGTCTAAGATCTCCATGAATCTGTGGTTGGTGGGTTTCTTTTTTTTTTGGAACTGGGGATTGAACTCAGGGGCACTCGGCCACTGAGCCACACCCCCAGCCCTCTTTTGTATTTTATTTAGAGACAGGGTCTCACTGAGTTGCTTAGAGCCTCACTAAGTTGCTGAGGCTGGCTTTGAACTTGTGATCCTCTTGCCTCAGCCTCCCGAGTCGCTGGGATTACAGGCATGCACCGCTGCGCCGGGCTTGGTTGGTGGGTTTCTAGTTAGCACTGGGGACAGGAAGGAAGAAGACCAATACCTGCAGATTTCCAGGTGCCTCGAAGCCCTACCTCACAGAGGCCCACAGGAGCCCAAGCAGATGGGGTCCTGGAGCCCAGTTTGTGATCCAGAAAGGCTGAGCGACTCACCGCAGGTCACACGGTCAAGACACAGAGGTAGAAATCTATGGCATAGGAATAACAGCCGTAGAGGTGAATGTTTTAGTAGCCTTTTTGCTGCTGTGACTACAGGGTCCGTCCAGAACAATGTTAAAGGAGGAAAAGTCAATTTGAGGGCTCACCGCTTCAGAGGTCTTAGTCCACACAAGGCCGGCTCCATCTCTCAGGGCTGGAGATGAGGCAGGACGTCATGGTGGAAGAGTGTGGCAGAGGGAAGCAGCTCTCATGCTGATCAGAAAGCAGAGAGAGACTCCACTCTCCAGATACAAACAAGCAAAAATATACCCCATAGCCACACCCCCAGGGAACCTCTTCCTCCAGCCACACCCCACCTGCCTCCGGTTACCAGTCAGTTAATCCCATCAGGGATTAATTTGCTCACTAGGTGAAGGTTGTAACCCAGTCACTTCGCCTCCAAACCTTCTTGCATCATCTCACACGTGAGCTTTTGGGGAACACTTCACATCCAAACCATAACAGTGAACTCTAAAGTACATGGAGCCGGGAGGGATAAGTTCAGCAGGGAGCTACCATCTACAGTAACTCACCACACGCTGCAAACAGAAGCGTCTGAAGGTCCAACACACAGAAGGGAACGTGTGTGAAGAGGTGGGAATGATCACCACACACCATGCAGGTGTTCCATCCCCATACCCACCCCACAAACATGTTGTATGGGATGGGGGGCTGCCCAGTGGGAGAGCTCCTGCCTAGCTGTGCGAGGCCCTGCGATCCAGCCCCAGCACCAACCCCAGCACCAGGAGACAGAGAGAGAGAGAGAGCAGAAACATAGGGGAAAGTATTGAGAATGAAGTTGGTCTTTGAATACATTAATAAGAGGAGAAACGCTGCGTAGACAGAGAAAGACAGATGGAATTTACGACATATACGACCACAATGGAGGAATAGTAACTGAGATGGGGACACACATCCGTACTGTGAGGATCCGCTAGGACAAACTTGCACATTTAGGTGAAATGGACATGGATCTGGAAAAATTATAGAATGTCAGTATTTGGCACAAGGACCCCCCCCAAAAAAAAAAAAAACCCAAAAAAACAAAAATAAGAAAGCTTCATGAACTGCAAGCTCTTGAAGAATTCGAAGAGTTAATTAAAGACGTCTTTCCCCAAAGCTTCAGGGCCAGATGTTTCCATGGGTGACTTTTATTAAATGTTAAAAAGAATGATTGATATTGATCTTTTAAAAGATATTGCTGAGAATACAAAGGTGTAGAAACTGTCCAACTCATTTTACGAAACCAGAATAATATTGGTTTCAAGACTAGATTTAAAAAAATACAAGGAAATAAATTCGAGATCATTTTACTTAATGTAGATGCAAATAGCCCAAATAAATGTTGGCTAATGGAATCCAAGAGCTTTTAAAATAAATACAAGGGCTGGCCCTCTATCTGAGGTGCCATGTCCATGGACTCGACCAGCCATGGGCTGAACAAATTCAGGAAAAAATTGTTATATCTGTACTGGACACACAGAGTTTTTTTTTTTTTTTAGTGTTTCCTAAATAATGTAGCATAACAGCTCCTTGCACAGCACTTACATCGTGTTAGGTATCATGAGTCGTGGAGACGTGATTTACAATGCCTGGGAGGTGTGTGGGGGTCGTATGTAAATACTGTGCCATTTGATATAAAGGACTTGAACATCTGCAGATATGATCCTGGAAAGGATCCCCCTGGGACACTGAGGTACACACCATCATCAAGTAGAACTTACCAGGAATGCAAAGGTGACTTAAAATAAGTAATGCATTTGAAAGAAGTCAGATCGACTTGAAAAATTCAAATAGATGCAGAAAAACCTATCATCAAGCATAATACTTATAAGAAAATCACTTTGCAATAAAATGGAAAATTCTTAAATTGGCAAAAGTCATGTGCCTGAGGTTTATAGTAAGTTTTATTTTGTTTTAGTTTTTGCAGTGCTGGGGATTAAACCTAGGGATGCTTTACCACTGAGCCACTCTACAGCCCTGTTTATTTTTTATTTTAAGACAGGTCCTCCCTAAGTTGCTGAGGTTGGCCTGGAACTTGTGATCCTCTTCCTCAGCCTCCCAAGTCTCTGGGGTCACGGGTGTGCACCCCTGTTCTTGGCTGTGACCTTCATGTTCAACAGAGCACCTTCAGCTGTTTTCCTTATTATTGGGAAGAACATGGCAAGACATCTGTCCCCCTCTCCTGCCTGTCCCACCATGATAGATGTGACCAAGGTTGCAAAGAAAACCAAAAACAAAAAACAAGAAACTCAAAAGAAAGAGAGAAAAGAAAAGTAAAAAATGAATAATAAATTTGTGAGGTTTTTTGTTTTTGTTTTTTGTTTTTCTCCAGAAGAAATGGTCATCTTCAGAGAAAAACAATGGAATGAAACCAAACTTAAAAAGATCATGGAACCCAGAGAAAAATCAACTTTAACAAACCTGTAGCATTTCTCTACCTCATTAATAGCCAAGTAGGAAATGTATAACGTATATCCAACATAAAAAATTAAGCAGAGCAATATGTAAAGAATCTAAATAACCCCAAGATGTAATTCACACCAAAAATTAACAAAGGGTTACACAAAACACAGACAGAAAAAGTGCAGCACTTGACATTAGAGGACAAAATCAAAAAGATCTGAATAACGGAAAGATGCCCAGACTTGACCAGCATCACTCACTGCTGGAAGATGTCATTTGACCCAACTGATCTGTTGATTCCAGGTCAGCTCAACCAAAATCACTGCTAGATTTTTTTGGGGGGGAACTTCATAAGCCTATTCTAAAATTTCTGTGCAAGAATTAAAGTGCATGAAGCATTGAATCAAAAAAAGAGAGAGAGAATCCATTCTTTCCCTTCTCGAAGCTTAGTAATGAAAATGGCACGGAAGAGAGATGTTCAGCTGGATCAGAATAGAGAGCTCAGGGAACGACCACCGTGTGCACATGGGAATCTGAGGCCACAGAGGGATCCCCACAGGTTCCCGGGGAAAGGGCAGACAATCTTATGCATGAGACTGGAAAACCCACCCACCAAACAGGAGCAAACACAACCCCAGATCCCCTACCTCGTGCTGCTGCCACGGCGGGTGCACACATCTTTCTTTCTTTCTATGTTTTTCTTTCTCTGCTGAGGATGGGACCCACGGCCTCGCACACAGCTAAGCATGTGCTCTGCCCCTGAGCCTCATGCCCCCGCCAACAGGATGCAAATTTCAGAGGTAAGATTGTCACGTCAATAGGAGATAATAGGGGAGGGCTTTATTTTGTGGGAAACTGCTGTGTGTGTGTGTGTGTGTGTGTGTAAGCACAGCTATAATACAATTTTTTAAACCGAAAGGAGGAAGAGATGGAGGAGAGAAGAAAGAGAGAGAGGGAGGGAAATGGCAGGGGAGATTTGGTTGCAGTGTAATGAAAGGCCACTTTGCAGCAAGTTACGGAAAGTTACCAAACTGGGAGGAGATGTTTGCAGCGTCAGAAACGGGCAAAAAAAAAAATGGGTCTGGGGATGTAGCTCAGTTGGTAGAGTGCTTGCCTTGCAAGCACAAGGCCCTGGGTTCAATCCCCAGCACCGCCAAAAAAAAAAAAGAAAAAAAAAATGGTGTTGAGAACACCCAGGGAATTCCTGAACAATCAACAAGAAAAAGAAAGGACCTGCAAGAGAAGACAGGGAGCAGGATGCGCACAGGCAGCTTACCGAGGGGACCGCAGGAACGAACACCGTTCCGCCTTGTGGCGCATGGAAGTGTATAAATGAGGGCGAGCAGAGGTCACTGCACCCACCAGACTGGCAGAGGAGCACAGGAGAGGGATGCCTGCAGAGTGCAAAGTGCCAGCAGGAAGATGGAGACCTGGGAAGTGAACGCAACTGGAGGGAGCCCTGAGGCAGGCGCTGCGGCCATGCCCGGCCAGCCCTTGTGGGGAAGAGCTGCGCACCTGTTCCACCCATGCTATTTCTCAGGGGAATTGCAGGATATTTGTTGGGCATTTGGAGGCCATCCAGGTGTTTGTCCTGGTGCATAAATTGTGGTGGTCAGCAGGACGGTGTGCAGGAGGTAGCACATCTGAAGCCCTGGGTTCAATCCCCAGTACCTAAAGAGAAAACTAGAAAGGAAGCAATCGGTGAATCAAGGGAGATGCCATCCATCAATGGACCCACGGTGGGTGTGAGACGTGACATGACTTTCTGATTAGCTCAACCCATACTTTCCCCTAAGTTAATTTTTTTTTTTTTTTAAGAAAACAAGTCTTCTGCTGTTGTGTGGGGGAGGGGCACATCAGGTCTCCGCCTGTGTCCTGCGTGCAAGCCTGACTTTCTCCCTCCAGCTGAAGGACTGCTCTTCCACACCTGGCCTTGCACGGCCGGGCATACACCTGCCTGCGTGTGCACATGGAGTGGAGGTGTGTCACTGGGAACCAGCTGGGAGCTTTAGGGTGCTGAAGGGGCCCCCGGCCTGCAGCGTGGAAATCAAAGTCTCACCTTGCGAAATTGGGAGTGGCAAACCGGGGCACTGAGGGTGACAAATGGCCCTCCTGGAGATCTTTGGCCTGAGACTTAGAAATGATGGCATCAAATAACGGAGCAAAAGAGTGGGAAGCACACTTGCCCTGACTCCCTGAGAGCCTGTTTGGAGGCCCTGGCAGGGGACTGCGGCTACTCCTCTGCCCTTGACTGAAGAACAGTCCTCCTCTATCAGGAAGGTCACCCTCTTTGACCAAGTGTGCAAGTCTGGGAGGGACACACATGGAGCTGTGAGGGAGGAAGGGGACACCCACCTACTCAACCAGATCTGCTGAATCAACCCTGGAGGTCAATGGGGTGACAGAGGTCACAGCCAGATTGTTTTCAAATCCTGCACTGGCATCTTTAATCCCTCCCGCATCAGCCCCTTGACTCCCACCTGCTGAACCCAGGAGGCAGAATAACCATGGTGACAGCGACCGCTGCTGATCAGTGATCACCTACTTTGTGCCTGGCTCTTGCTACCTCTTGTGACTCCCTGTGTGAGGAAGTGATTTGAATCCCATTCCACAGGACACATGGAGAAGTCAGATTCCTTCCCTCCAGTCTCCCTTCCCAGGCCTTTACTCCCTGCAGAGACAACAGTGGCCTCTCCCACCTACAGGGAGCCTGGCTGCAAATGCTTAAGCAGAGTGCTGTGTGACCTGGGCAAGGTACTCAGCCTCCCTGAGCCATGACTTCTCACCTATCAAAAGGGCAGAAGACACCTGCCTGGTCCACTTCACCAGGGTGTCAAGTTCTTTGAAGGAAAGAAGCTGTTGATTATTTGGGGGCTCTCTGGTATCACAGGGCTGGCAGGGTCACTTCCATAATCTCATTAACTTTCAGTTCTTTCACTACCTTTCGAGGCCCCTCTCCCTCTGTGACACAGAACCATTTCACTACCACATATGCTTCATTTATATTCATCGTCATTGGAGCTGTCATTTAACCAACATGCACTAAATTTGTATGCACAATTAGGCACCTTGGGTGCATTCTCTAAATATTCCGCCTGTGTGTGTGTGTGTGTGTGTGTGTGTGTGTGTGTGAGCATGCATGCTCACATACAAGAAAGCAGGGGCACATACAAGAAGTGAGGGCGTCAGGGAGAACCTGGCATCTCCAGGGACCAAGCAACCCAGTGGCTGCCCAGGGCTCCCAGGGTCCTCCACCCTGATCTGGTCTCTTCCCTCTGTCCGGGTTGTCTCTGACCTCCCGGAGTCTCTGCTGGCTGCTTTGGGTCATGGTGCAAGGCTTTGGGGTCAGGAGAAGCCTGAGTTTGAGTCCTGGCCAATAGCCAGCTTGGAAGCTGGGGGAGTCACATTGCTGAGGCTCAGCATCCCTACTGTCAGCTGAGGACGTCACTTGAGCCCTCCTGAGGCTCAAGTGAGAGTGGCTTGAGGTGGTGTCCCGTGGTGCCCCTGCCTCCTGAGAGGTGAGCCCTGGGTTCTTCCTTCCAGCCTGGTTGTGCACTGAGCTTTCAGAGAGAGCAGAAAGAGACACCTGAGAATTAAAGGAAAGAACAACCAATTTAGATCTTTTGATAGTGAATTTAATGTCAACGTAGCTGGGTCACTGCACCCAGATGTTTAATCAAACATTATTCTGAATGTTTCTTCTAAGGTGTTTCTTTGGGGGGAATGAGATTAACATTTATTTTATTTTATTTTTTGGGTACCAGGGATTGAACACAGGGGCACTTGACCACTGAGCCACATCCCCAGCCCTATTCTGTATTTTATTTAGAGACAGGGTCTCACTGAGTTGCTTAGTGCCTCACTTTTGCTGAGGCTGGCTGTAAATTTGGGATCCTCCTGCCTCGGCCTCCCAAACCTCTGGGATTACAGGTGTGCTCTGTAGCTTCTGGTGAGATTAACATATAATCAATGGAATTTGAGTAAAGCAGATTGCCCTCCATAATGTGGTGGGCCTAGTCCAATCAGTTGAAGGCCAGCTAGACCAGGAAGCTAACTGCACTGAGGAAGAGGCATTCTGCTTGCTGACAGCCAAGCACAACACCAGTTCTTCCCTGGGTTTCTGGCCTGTTCCTTCCTGTCAGATTTTGGAATTACCAAACTTGCATAATCACTAATGATTATGTGTATGCTATTTTGCATACACACATGTACATATAGACACACACACACACACACACACACTTTTACTTTTGAGGCAGTGTCTCGCTAAGTTGCACCCGGCTGGTCTTGAACTTGCCATCCTCCTGCCTCAGCCTCCGGGTCACCAGGACTACAGGTGTGCGCCACTGCACAGCTCGGTTGTTTAACATACACTCCTACTTATACACACTAAAAAAAAAAAAAAAAAAAAAAAAGTCTACTGTTAAATAGCCGGTGGGTCCCACTGGCAGCAGCCTCCTGTCTCCTGCGAACTGCATCTCTCCATTGCGTCCAGAGGCCACCTGAGTGATGGGCCAGTCCCTTCTGGGTCTGCGTCAGCACACTTGACGGGGCTCACACTGCGAAGCAATTGATGGGCGACACATTTGTCAGAGAGCATCCGGTCCCCAGTCCTTAGGTGACGCAGGACTACAGTGTGTCTGCAATCATGCTGCTTCTGCCTCTGCAGAACCCGAGCGGTCACAGCCCTCGAGGCCACGCCTCTCAGGAGGCCAACTAGCCGCCGACGGCAGTGGGCGGTGGGCGGTGGGCGGTGGGTGGGGGGCGGCCCTGCCAGGAGCAGCCCGCCGGGTGCTAAGGAGCCGGCGCCGCGGGGCCGGCGGCTCGAGGACCCCCGTTCCTCTGAATGATGAAGTGTGGCCTCCGCCCGCCGAGCCCCGTGCGCACAGAATGCGCGCTGCGTGCTCTATCCACCATTTGGAGAAAATGGGGAAAAATCACTTGGATGTTTTTATGCACGTTCTCATGAAAGTGCGGCGTGTTCCTTGACGGCTTCCCGCCCCAGCCCCGCTGGTCGCCCGGCCCTTCCCCTGCCGCGGAAGCTTGGAGGTCGAGCTGCCATCTTCCTCCCGGCACGCCTTGCATTCTTGATCTTGTGCATCTTCTGGGCGGAGGACCTGGTCCACGGTGGGTCCTGGGCCCTGCAGGATGCCTGCGGACCCCGGGCCTGTCACCCGTTAGTCACGGGAGACTCCGCACGTTCCTGTAATCGCTAGTGCCCTACAAGTGCTTTTATTTAAATTTAAAATCAGAAAGAAAGTGGACTGTAAGAAATATTTGATAGTGAATTTAGACTAAATGATATTTCTCTTCATATCAATTTTAAAATATCATTTTTATTTGATTTATTATTATTATATGCAGGAAGGGGGAAAGGGTGCAGGGCCCATGCAATTCAATTCGCTGCCTTGACTCTGCCCACTAGAGGCCACTAGCATTCTCCGCCCCTGTTGTGACAATCAAAACCTCCTCCAGACATTGGCAGGTGTCCCCTGGAAGGAGGTGTGAGGTCCGCCAGTTGAGAAACTCTGCTTTCCAGTAATGAGAAAAGTTGGCATGATCTGCTGGGTCAACAGCCCTCCTGGGCACCCCCCGGGGGGCCTTCGGGCTGTTTCCTAGAATGGCACAGGGACCAGGTGGGGTCAATGTGCCCACACACCAGGCCCTTAGTCACCAGCAGCAGCGGGGAGCTGGGCAGGATTCTCAGAGGGGGCACTTCTGCAGAGTGGGGTACTTCGGCCGTGGGGCCTGGCAGGTGGGTACAAGTTTCACAGACGCAGAGAAGGTTCTCAACCTGCAGACAGGGTCCGGGGAAGGGTGGAGGGACCCAGACTCTGACTTCGTGACCGTTGCAAAGTTTCGAGGGTGGGACAGAGACCCCCTTTGTAGTAGGTAAAATAGGTGGGTATTTTGTTCCCCGGAATCATGGAAATATTAGTTTCTTCTTGAATCTCCTGAAAGATTCATTTCTCCTGTCGGCACCAACAATAACATACGACGTGAAGGCCACCGGCTCTGGCACCGTGGCCAGCGCCGTGAAGTCCAATTAGGAAGGAGCGCTGATTTCAGATTGATCAGATTCGAGTTTTGACTTCTGTCCAGGGGAGAACAGGGATGCAGTGTTGTTCCAGGCTTAGATTTCACCTTCTCGAGGAAGGAAAGGAAAGACACACGTCGTTTTGACGGGATCCAGAGCTGGCCCCGAGAAAGGCACCCTATTTTATAACAGAACTGCTGTCTAGCAACCGCTCTGCCCTCGCCGTCTCCAGGCCCCTCACGCCGGAGACGTGAAATAGGATGCCGTCTGGCTGACGTCGGTTCCCAGCGAAGGGCTTCTGCCCACTGCAGAGCTCAGTGGTCTTGGGGCGGGTGTGCGTCCTCTTTGGGGCTGGGGGCACCAGGGTTATGACCTTTAAAGTTGTCACAGTGTGCTGTGCCAGCACACCCATGGGGCACACCCACGGCAGGTCTGGAGACACTGGAATTGGGGCAGCTGGAGCGACCCGAGCCCCCTTCCTTCTCTGGACTATTCGGCCCCCTCCCTGAAGACCTGCTAAAAACACAGCAGCCCCCTCCCCACAGGCCCTTCTCTGTGTAAGCCGTGCCCTGTGACAGAGGGACAGATCTGGGGGCTGACCTGCTCCATCCCTGGTTTCTGAGGAATCTGGTCCAATGTACTTAACTTCTTTGAGTTTCTCCTCATCATGGGTGGGTGAGAGAGAGGCAGGGCTGTGCACGTTCAAGTCCTGTTCCTGCTGCTCAGGTCAGTGGCCTTGGGAAGATGACTGGACACTGGGGCAGCGGGGGAACCAGGCCTGGTTCTGTACCACTCGGACTTGCCGCAACCTTGGAGGGACATAGGGCATAGAGTGAGGAAATAAAGCTGCATTAGGGCACCGTGTTGACTGTCACCCCAGCACTAAAGATGGTGGGCAGAGGGGCTGAGCACCCACCCGATGCCTTGGAGAGGTTCCTGAAGGAGTCCGCGGTCTTGGCCTCTGCTGATCTGTTGTTGGCATGGTGATCGGGATTCTGCTGAACCTGGGCAGCGAAGGGGTCCCAGTCATTCTGCAGTGACGAGATCCAGCCTCAAGGAAGGAGAGTGAGCTCAAGCCAGGCATGTGACCTGCCCAAGGTCACACAATGCATGGTGGCAGACACAGCAGACACAGGGCCACCTTCCCATGTCCCAAGAGTTTTGCACATCAGTGGAACTTTCCTTTGGTCCATGGCATTGCCCCCACCCACTATTTTAATAAAGTAATTAGGAGATGACTTTTGCATCCCCTCCTGGACTGGGACCCAGTCACTTGGGACTCCCCCTGCCAGGCTCTGGGTCTACCAGCCCTCCTGTCTGGTACTGGCCGCAGCAAAGGAAGTGGAGCCCAGCCACCCCCTGCGCCATCTGAAAAATGAAAATAATTTAATGCTTGCAGGCACAACCCTCATTATCTCTCCAAGCAACAAGATCTGTCTACAAACCTGAGAAGTTCAGATTACCAAGTTTCCAGGCCTTTTTACCCACCCCATCCAAAAACAATCCTGGTTTTATAACTCAATAAAAGGGACTCAAGAGCTTTAATAACAGAGCAGAGGAGGTGGGGAGCAGGCAGGCGGGCGGTGGGGGCCGATCAGGGGAAATTGATGATGGTCTCCCCAGCTCCGTGGAGACGACTGCCAGGCCGAGTGGGGAGGGGGCTCTTTGGGCCCAGCATCCTTGTCTGGGGAGAAACCCGCCAGAAACGTCTACTTTCACGTCCTGGGTGGGATTTACCCTCCGGACAGGCCCGATCACCATTCTTTCTGTGCGACAGATGGAGGAACCAAGTTCAGGAGGCGAGGGCGCAGCTGGGGCAGGGCCGCTCTGCATGGTTGCACAGGTCCCAGCGCAGGGCCAAGGTAGGGAGCAGAGCTGAGGTTCCCTTAGCGCCGGGTGCGCGGCGGCCTCCGCCTGCAGGGGGCGCCCCCTCACCACCGCGCAGGCGCCGGAGCGCGCGCCCACATCCAGCTCTTGGGCCGCGAGATTTTCTGCAGGATTTATAAGGGTTCCTCAGGTCTGGAAGTGAGGACCCCAGAACACCTTTTGTTTTGAGCTGTTCCCTGCGTCCTGATGTCCCGGGTGGGTGGCGGCGATGGTAGAATCTGTGGTCTCCGCATTTCCTCAGGCGGTGGAGGAAACCACTCTGGCACAGAGTTATGCAAGGTCTAAACAGGTGAGGCGAGGAGGTGAGGGACAAGTCCTCTCCCATTAACAGTCAGTGGGCCTGGAAATGGTTCCGCCTTAGAGCTGGTGATTTGAATCAGCGACAATGCTCATTCCCTTGGATACAGCAGTTCTACTCAGTGGCATTGATCCGGGGAGTAATTTGAGTAGGAGCGAAGATGAATGGAGGAGGAGGTTCAGGACCACCCTGGGTGCAGGCGTGGAAAACGGCCAGCCACTCTGCTGATGGAGGGAAGGACCCACACAGAAGGGCCCCCTTTGCCCCCCAGGAAAATATGCTGCGCGATGCAGAGAGGCCGGTAAGTAGATCTACCTTCAGTGACAGGAAGTGAGACCCAAGTTACAAAAAATAAATAGATAAATAAAAAGCGCGCAGCTGACGTTAGAACCCGGTGGAGGGTATTATTCAACTTTTATAAAATCTTTATAGCACGCATTTATTTATATATCTTCTTGATCTGCATAAAGCTGTAAGTACTTGTCAAAGTGTCAACCCTGGTTTGCCCTTTGGAATGAGCACGTGGTGACGGTGTGCCATCTGCTGAATTCACTTTGTAGGGTATGCTCTTTAAGAAAGTACCTGGCCGCTGGGGATGTAGCTCAGTTGGTAGAGTGCCTGCCTTGCAAGCACAAGGCCCTGGGTTCAGTCCCCACCATCGCAAAAAAAAAAAAAAAGTACCTGGCTTCACCTTTGTCATGGGGACAGCATGTTTTCCAGGATAGAAACGCAAACAAACAGTGGAGATCGCAGGAGAAGTCGGGCCCTGCGCACAGTGACCTGCAGAGAGCAGGTGCTTGCTGAGGAGGCTCTGCAGGCTGGGGACACCATCGCCATCAGCTGGCAACTCCAACATCATGGAGCGTGTGTCTCTTCCTGAAAGTCCACAGGTCCCGTGCAGCACGATTTGGCTCAATTAAAGTGGAAATGCATAGGCAAAAGGCGTCCTATCAGCAGATGGAAAAAAAGAGAAGGAAAAGGCTGGGCTCTCCACACAACCCACATTACAGCGCGCTGGGCTGAAACTGTAAATTGGAAACACGTGGAGTCCCGCGCATGGGCCTGAAGACCTCCTTCTGCATACACGGACGTGGAAGCCGAGCCTCTTCAGAAAGCACCTGGGGATGCGGAGGTGAGCAGGGCGCTGGGGAGCCCGGGGAGAGGGCAGGCTACTGCCAGCCGCTCTGGGCCATGTCTGTGGCCTCCCACTGCAAGGCAGAGGCACTGAAAAGAACTTACCCGGCACTGACCCCTTCCCAAGTCACACAAGGCAAATGTCAAACAGATGTCCTCAAAGAGTGGAAAAATGAAATGAAAGGCACATTTAGGATTTATAGAGCTGAAAACCAAAAACCAGTGGAAATTAGTACTCTGATGAGCCCAGAGCTCGCTCTGAATGCGGATGTGTGTGCGCGTTTTGACCATGAAGATATAAATTGACTTGAGGTCCCCAAGAAGGCAGCTGGAGATCCACAGGATCCAAGGTGGCCTTGGTTTGATAAAGTGATGGGTCTTAGCCAGGCATCCATAGCTTTCCAGGGCTGGCAGTAACCAGCTTGTCCAGCTTTGACTCTTCTGCCTGCAATCACCGACATTCCCATCCTCCATCGGTCCTTCCACTCTCTACATCCCCACCCTGGATCCCACGATTCTCTAACATCCCCATCCTGGGTCCCACCACTCTCTACATCCCCATCCTGGGTCCCACCACTCTCTTCATCCCCATCCTGGGTCCCCCCTCTAACATCCCCCTCTAACATTCCCCATCCTGGGTCCCACCCCCCTCTAACATCCCCATCCTGGGTTCCGCCCCCTTCTAACATCCCCATCCTGGGTTCCACCACTCTAGGTCCCAGTGCCACCGTCACCTGCTGGTGAGCCGTTTTCTCCCTCCATGCAGCAAATGTGCTCAGCGCTGCTCTCAGGATGGGCATAAGCTGGTCCTCGGCCTTGTCTGGTTAGAGCCCATGTACTCAATCCCAGCTGTGCGACCTACGGAACACCTCTGAGGCCAGGCTTCATCTGTGAAGTGGGTACCGCACGCCAGTTGTCAAGGTGGTTGTGAGGAAAGGACTGAGAGATGACGAGGGACACTCCTGTCGCTGGGGACTGGACACGAATGGGCTGTGGTTTGAAATAGGCATTTGGGGGTACAGAGCCAAAAAGGTCTACTGAGTCTCACAGCAGCGCCCAGGAGCCACTGCAGGGGGCGCCCAAGGTCCGCTGGATGCAGAGCAATGGGCAGCCCCGCCCACCCTTGGCCCCCAGGTGACATGCTGGAAGGCGACCTGCCCGCCTTCTGAAAGCTGGGGTTAGAGGGTGCAGCTCTGCCCGACTCCTCCGTCCAGCCCGGCCACTGCCCCTCTCTGAGCATCCACCCTGCAGACCTGGGCTGCCGCCTCCACCCTGGGAGTGGCGGGAATGTCTGTCTGCTTTCCTAACAAACCTCTGCGCCTAGCCCGTGCCGAAGTCCTTGTCGTCACGCATGCCGGGGACGCCCGGTCCTCACTGGAGGACCCCTCCATCCCCGGGAACTCGCAGATCTCTTCTGGTGACAGTTTCCTGCAGTGTGGGGTGCCACCCGGCTTTCAGGACGCTTCTGCACTGCCCGGCCCTGAGTGCTGTCCCTGCAGCCTCAGTGGCGCTGGATGAGGGCCTGCTGTCATGCCCATTCCACAGATAGGGACACTGAGGGTGTGCCTCGCCCAGGACCCCATCAGGAGAGGAGGGAGGACCCAGGATTGGGCAGAGGCTGCCTGGTCCAGAGCAACTCGCTGAAGCCCTCGGCATGCTGTGTGGAGTGGGGGTCTAAGTAGTGGGGAGTGGGCTGGGATGGGGCGAGTTGGGCTGGGTTGGGGGACTTGGGCTCCCTCCCCAGCACTTTGCTCTTGGGTGTTAGGGGAGACTGGGCAGCTCTGGCCACCAGGTGCAAATGGCAGCAGAGGGTCTGGAGGAGGGTGGTCGGGAGGCCAGGAGAGAAGAGCCCTGCAGGGCTCCACACCCCCACGCAGCACCAGCCCTCCCAGCCTGGAGAACGCAGGGGCTTGGGCCTCACCTGGACATATGGCTCTAGAGCCCCTTTAGCCAGGCCCAGCAGGTGGGGTGCACCCTGGGGCTGGTTAGGGCCGCCCTGGAGAGGGCGTGATGGTCCATGCTGGGCTCCTGGTGGGGGGCAGGTGTATCTAGAGTGGAGCCTGGGAAAGGAGGTCTCCATGGCCTCCACATGGCCTCCGTAGAGAGGCCCACTTCTGTGGATCCCCTGCTTCTCTCTCCTGTGTCCACACTGTGTGCCATGGGGTAGGGGCATCGGCCTCCTTGTCCCTGGACTCCCCACTTCTGCCCCAGTGTGGAACACTGCCAGTCCTCGGCTTCACACGTAGGGTGTGGATGAGCTTCGTGCATCCCAGGAGGATTGTTTGGGCCCAGGAATTCGGACAGAGACAGAAGGAAATGTGGGGAAAGGTGTGAGAGGGGGCTGCTCCGGATGGAGCCAAGGGGTAAAGGCAGCGAAACGAGACCGGAGCCCTCTGAGGTTGGAGGGGCACGACTCCAGCAGGAAGCTCTCTTGCTGTGCCCTGGGTGAGGCCTGCCACTTCCTTGCTGGATCATCTGGGGCAAGTGACTGAACGTCTCTGAGCCTTTGTTTTATAATCTGTAAAACAGGAGAATCATACCCGCCCCAAACCCACTATCTCAACAAACTTTCACCTGGTCCCCCCCCAACCCTGTGGAATCTTACCTCCTGGAGAGCAAGATTATATTCCACTGTTTCCTTAACTCCTAGAAATTTTATAAAATTCAGTCCAGCTCCCCTCACTACGTGGGGAGGCCCTGGGTCTGAGGCAGGTGAGGGAGACCAGCCTTGGGGGTGGCAATACCCTAAAATAAAAAAGGGGCTTAAAGTGCTGCAGCTGCGAAAGCTCCCGGAGGGATTGGGCGGAGGGCTTCCTGGAGGAGGGCCACGCAGAACGAGCAGGACAGGCCGTGTCGGTGGTGGTGAGCTCGGCCAGCGCCCTACGCACGGGACATGCATCAGCGCCTGTCACCTGCACAACAGTGCTGAGCTTGGCACTGTTGTATCCTCGTTTGCAGATGAGGGAAAGGAGGCACAGAGAGGTTAGGCAACCTGCCCCAGGTCACAGAGCTAATTAAAATAACCACAGGTGTCTTTTATTGCCCCTTTTAAAAATTTTTTGGTGGTGCTGGGGGGGGGCCCAGGGCCTCCCTTGGGCTAGCGAGTGCTCCTCCCCTGCGCGCGGCTCCCCAGCCCCCGTGGTATTCCTTTTCTACACCTGTCGCTAGCTTGCCTATTTCCCAGCCCTTACATCCGGGAGTATTTTCCAGCCACCTGTGAGGTAGGTACGCTCATTCGGGTTCTTGTTTATGGTTTTACTTTGTAAATTTGGAAAATGAGACCCCAAGAGGCCAGTGCCAGTCCCTGATCACAGCAGTGGGCAGGGGAGCCCAGCCCAGCGTCCATCCCGTTCCCTGGCCCGTCCCCTGGCCCGTCCCCTGGAGCCCTGCGCTCACCGCCACAGAGCAGGTGCTCACTGGCTCAGGAGAAGTACCTGCTCCCAGGAACCCGGTCCCCCCTCACCCCCTCTGACCCCACCGGCTCTTCCAGTCACTTGGTTAATGATGGGGAGGCCCCGCTGGCCGGGCCCGTTCTTCTCTACTGGCTGCGACGCCTTCCTCTGAGCCCGGAGTGCGGCCCGGCCAGGCTGAACAGGTGCTCGAGGCATCTGGAGGGGCCTGGGGAATGAAGCCAGCAGCCCGCGGCCTTTGGGGCTCAATTAGCAGGAATTCACGCTTTGCTGCACAACTGGCAAAAGAACGGGCGTTGGAATGAGAGGAGGACCAAGTTATAAAACCCGGGGACATTTTGGTCAGGAAAAGCGAGCTTCCCCTGCCTGGAAGCGACCCTTCCCCTGCCTGGAAGCGACCCAGGCAGAGCCAGGGAAGCCCAGCAGTCCCTCAGGTGGCCTGCTGTGAGTGGGAGGCCCCAGGAGGGAGCAGGGAGGCTCCCAAGATGGGGGCTTCAGAATCAGCCCAGGACTTGTTGCTGGGATCCCTTGGCCAACCTTCCTAACCTCTCTGAGCCTCAGCCTCCTCGTTTGCAGAAGCAGGACGTGCCCCCTATCTCGAAGCATCCTGGAGGATTCAACTGAACGCTGTGCGTCGTAGTTCTTTTTGTGTTGCCATAACAGAGTCCCCGAGACTGGGTAATTTATAAAGAACAGAGATCTATTTCTTACGGTTCTGGAGGCTGGGAAGTCCAAGGTTGAGGGGTCTGGAACTGGCAAGAGCCTTCTTGCTCTGTCATCCCACGGCAAGAAGACTGAAGAGCTGGGGACACATGCAAAAGGAAAGGGGACCCAAGTTCTCTTTTTATCAGGATCCCCCTCCCCAGGGAACTAGCCCACTCCCCCGTGATGGCCTTCATCCCCCCATGAGGGCCGAGCCCCGTGACCTGCTCACCTCTCAACGCCATTGCGCTGGGGATCGTGTTCCCAACACATGAACTTGGGACACTCGGGGCCATAACACTGGACATGAAGCGCAGGACATGGCCAGCTGTGTGCCGTTTCTCTCTTCTCTGGCCCCTCCACCCTGCTCATTGCCCTGTGGACCTCATTTCCCAGGATCCTTTGCTCTGAGGCTTCAGCCCAGGGGAGGCCCCCTAGGAGCCCGAGGGTGGGGACCAGAGTGGGGAGTTCTTCCCCCCTCTCCTTGCTTCCTGCAGGTGCCCAGGCTGTCCAAGTCCCTCTAGAGCTCAGCTGCCACCAGGCATCCCCTCTGCCAGGCCCCACTCCCACCGACTCTGGTGATAGTTTCCTCCACGTCCCCCTTTGGTCCCAGGGGTGGTGATGGCCTCTTCTCTGACCCTTGGTGTCTCAGTTCCCCTTGTCTTGCCCAGATTCCGTCACTCACCCTTGGTGACAGCCTCCCCAGGTTCCAGCTGTGGAGTGCATGGTCTCCTTCCTGCCCGGCCTATCCAGAGGTTGTGCTCCAGAATGTCAATTTCTAGTTCCAGCTCTGCCACCAGCAGCCCTGGTGTGTGACCTGAGAGAACCCCAGAGTCAGAGCAGGACAAGGAGATGGTTTGCCCCCTATGCAGGATAAACTGAGGCACAGCCTGTCCCTGGCCAGCCCCGATGGGTCCTGGCTCACCACAGCTGATGGTGACTTTGGGACGGGAGCTGAGGGTGCATGCGACTCGGCCCTCCCTTGGGGTGGAAGGGAGGTCGCAGCTGTGAGGTTGGTTGAATTGACTTCCGCAGAGGTCTGAGGCACTGCATTTGGCCTAGGTCAGGCCTGGCCCTTGAATCTGATCAGCTGTCCCGATAAATCTGGACATGGATCTGTAATTGCACAAACCCTATGCCTGCTTCCTGCTGCTCCAAACCCAGGAGAGCCCTCACTCTTCCCCCTGAGACTCGTGTCCTCCTCTTCAGACGGGGCTACCCAGTGCTCATCATCCAGTTCAGCTGGAAAGTTCTGCAAGTCTCTGAATATTGGAACCCTTGGGTGGGCCCCGAGGTGGAAGGGTGGCCCACTGCCCCTCTTCCGCAGGCTCCACCCTGCTGATGGCTCTGTTCTGCAGTGAGTGGGCTTCAGCCTGCTCCCACCGCGCTCCTGAACCAGGGGCTTGCTCAATGCATGCCCAGCGGCTCGCCAGGGCTCGGGCTCCGGTGGACGGTTGGAGGTGGTTGGTCGTATGGGAGACAGGAGTTCAGGGTTTGTAGGTGACATCTGCTGTCCCCAAAGGGAGGGGGGGCAGCAGGAGGAGAGGAGCAGGCACCTGACAGCCAGCCAGCTCAGGGGGGCTGCAGAGGAAGGGCCGCCACCCTGGGCGTCCGGGGTCAGCCATGACCGCAGACTGGCATGGCCGCCGCTCCAAAGAAAAGTGGGTCCCAGAGGCTCGGCCAGCCGAGGGTGAGCCAGGTGCTCTCCTGCCTCGAACAGCAGGTTCTACCTGAACTGAGATCCGCGTGGCCCATCCTGTGACTGCTGTCCTCTGTTCGGAGGTGACCTGAGCACAAGCCATCATCACAGCTTGTGTGTGACGAGGGAATCGGAGCTGCCAGGGGCCATTCCTTCCCTCAGCAAGTGACCACGGACAGCCCTCGGCCACTTGGCGCTATTCTAGGCTCTGAGCAAAGAGCTGTGAACAGAACGGTCTGCCAGAGTTTCTGGGATGGGGTTGGGCATCAAGGGCCGGGCAAGTAAATATTTTAGTTCTTGGGCACAGGTGTCCCACTTGGCTCCTTAGTGCTATAGTCCCCTGTGACCATCATACACCAGTGGGCGGGGCTTGGTTCTGGTGCTTCCTTAGGAAGCTGGTGGTGTCCTGATTTGGCCGTAGTTCTCTGACCCCTCAGGTGAGATAACATCCACCTCTTTACAGATGAAGAGACTGAGGCCCAGAGAGGGAAGGGATGAGGCCAAGATCACACAGCAGGTGGTGAGGGAGCCAGCCAGGTTAGGAGCCAGGCTCCCACAGCAGTGCGGTTTCTGACACTTCTGGTTTTTCCCGTGTGCTTCCAGAGCAGGGGGGATGAGAAAGGGGGAGACGCCTGCCTTCAGGGTGAGGGGGTGGCAGGGAGGGGACTGCCCGGTGCCAGGCCCTGTCCCAGCTTCTCACAGAGCCCTGCCGTCCACCCTGCCAGGCAGGGCCACTTGCCCACCGACAGAGGGGGATGCCCGGGAGTGGGCGTGACTGATGCTGGCGCACCCCGGATGTAGAGTGGGAACCTGGGCACTCCGTCTTCCCCCCGGGCTGCCTGTCCTCCAGCTCAGAGGTTCAGCACATGGACAGACGTCCAAGTCGGCCCCTCTCGCCTCTCACTGGATCTGCATCACCCTTCCCGGTTTCCTCATCTGTGAAGGGCTGACCAGTGTGCCTCCCCTGGAGGGTTGGAACTGGCCCTAAACGGGCTAACACTTGGGAGGGCAGGGCCCTCCGGGTGCAGCCTCGTGGTCACTAACGCTCGATCCCGGCTGTGCTGGCGCTGGGAATCCAGGAGCTGATATCAGACTCAGCCCTGGGGCACACAGTGTGACCACAGAGTGACAGCTGCAGGGGACAGCCACAGCCTCGTGCACCCTCCCAGTCAAGGTCAAGCGCAGTCTACACTTGCAGGAATCACCTGGGTGTGGACAGAGCTGAGAAGACCCCAACTATGATGTAACGATTATAAATTAAATTCAAATGAAACAAAATTGGGTTTTAAATGCACAGTTGCTAATACTGTTTTTCTTAACTTGATTCTCTTTTTACTTTAATGCATTTCCTTATCTTTATTTCTGGGTATTGGGATCGTACCCAGGGGCACTTAACCACTGAGCCATATCCAAAGCCCTTTATATTTGTTATTTTGAGACAGAGTCTCACTAAGTTGCATAAGGCCTCTCTAAGTTGCTGAGGCTGGCCTCAAACTTGAGATCCTCCTGCCTCAGCCTCCCAAGCTGCTGGGACTACAAGTGTGTGCCACTGCACCTGACTCATATTTCCTTAGATAAACCATATAGATGGACAGGAGAACCCCTCCCCTTGCTATAAACAGAAGGAAAATGGAAACCATGCCCCATTAGTCTGGTTGTGTCCTCTGGTTTTCTCTTCGCTGGAGGATGTGACCCCGAATTGCTTTCTCTCAGCTGGAAAGCAGGGGTGACTCGGTGCTAGAGAAGTGTTAAGAATGTTAGCCCCATGGGCCTCTCTTCCCCTCAGCTGTGCAAACCGTACCTCCCTTCTGGGTGTCTCTGTTTTCCAGGTGCCATCAGACCCTGCTGGCTGGCACGTTCCTTCTTTTAGGAAAGGGGATCGAGACACAGGGGTGCAGGTGGAAGGGCAGTGGGTGGTCTCTTGCAAAGGACCAAGTCCCCAGAGACTGTGGCCATTGCCTGGAGCCACACTTGGGCTCTGTCCCCAGGGTGGTCGCAGCCTGCAGCTCTGGCCCTGGGCAGTCACAGTCTCTTAGGTCCTTAGTTTTTCCACCAGGTTCCACTGAGCCCTGGGAGGGATTCCCAGGGAACTTCGGCAGCTTGGTGGCAGGCAGCACGGGTTTGCAGAAAGAGACCCGGATTTGATCCCAGCTGTTTCTCACTAGCTGCGCAGTCTCAGTTAAAAAGTCCACTCTGGGGCTGGGCGCAGTAGTGCACACCTGTAGACCCAACAGCTCTGGAGGCTGAGGCAGGAGGATCCCAAGTTCAAGGCCAGCCTCAGCAATTCAGTGAGATTCTAAGCAACTTTGAGACCCTGTCTCAAAATAACAAATAAAAATGGCTGTGGTTGTGGCTCAGTGGTTAAGCACCCCAGAGTTCAGTCCCCAGTACCAAAAAAGAAAAAAAGAAGAACAGTCCACTCTCGGGATGTAGCTCAGTGGTAGAGCTCCTGCCATGTGCGGGGCCTGGGTTCCACCCTCAGTCACTCGTACACACACGCAACACACGCTCTCTCTGGGCCTCAGCTTTTCACCCACAGATGACAGTTCCTGCCTGAGTGGGGTAAACCATTCTGGCCGCTTGGCACCCGTCAGGCTACTAAAACATGCCTGTTGGAGCCCAGAAGCCTCTCGGGCGCCTCAGCAATCCCAGGGAGTGGTGACCCCCTGGGTGGTAATCCCATTGTACAGATGAGAAAGCCGAGGCCAGAGTTGGGGCGCTCCATCCAGGGTCATGCCAAAGGAGGCCCAGCGTCCACCCCTCCAGGTCCTGGGCTCGGCCGCCTCCCTGGGCCGCCTGCTCCGCACTGGGTCTGCTTTTTATGGCAGGTTTCATATTTTCCTCTACGGGCTGTGGGAGAGGCCCACTCTGCCCCCTGCCTGGGGACCATGATTGCCCTATTAACTGGACAAGACTGGGCTTTTACAGGGTCGCACAGAGAGCATAGGCTGACCATGCAGAGGACCTGGGCAAACAGAATGCCGCCTCACTTGGAGCCCATCCCAGCCCGGCTCAGGCACCTGGGTGTGGAATAACGCTGATCCTGAGCCTCTGAGGCCAGAACAGGGCTTGGCGGGGAGCCGGGCTCGCGGCTGTGGGCAAGAAGAGCATGTGGACGCCTGCTCTCTGGGAGGACAGGGTCTGGGGCCAGCGTGTGAGCCCACACCTGGAGCAACGCCTGGGAGAGGGCCAAGCCTGTGGCAGGAGGAAGCTGATGGCTAATGAGCCTCGGACTCAGGCGAGGCTCTCTGCGCCTCTCCTTGCAGCCAGCAAAGTATGATCCGTCCTCGGTGCAGATGGAGGTTCAAAGGCTTGGCCAGGATGGCTTTGTGGCCCTGGGTGTCAGAGGACAGGGGATTGGGAAGGTCTGGGGAGTCCAGTGCCTTGCCCTGGGGAGAGCCTGGGGGAGGGAGGAGGCAGTCCTCCTGATCCTCCCAGGGGTGTAGGAGATGTGGATTCTGCTGCAGGACTTGGGGAGGGGACGATGGGCACAATGACATCGTCTATACCTGGCCCAGAGGTGGGTGCTCCCCACACTTCACATTGCTTTCTTTGCTAACTGTCGAATAAGCCTTGTTTGGGCATCTCATTTAGTGCTTAATGGAAATGGCCGAGGCCTCTGGAACAACAGGAAGCAGGAAAAGGAAAAAAGTTTATTCTGGAGCTTTATTAGGGGGTAGGGTCTCAGATCCCATCACCATCCATCTTTCTGTTATCCACTCAGCTAGCTAGCCAGTGACCCAGCCATCCATCCACCTGTCCATTCATCCATCCACTACCCAGTGACCCATCCATCCATCCATCCATCTGTCCATCCATCCACTACCCAGTGACCCATCCATCCGTCCATCCACTGACCCATTGACCCATCCATCCATCCATCCATCTGTCCATCCATCCACTGCCCAGTGACCCATCCATCCGTCCATCCACTGACCCATTGACCCATCCATCCGTCCATCCGCCTGTCCACCTGTTACACATCCACCATCTACTCTACTGCTCATCCTTCTATGCATCTGTGGTCCATCCAACCCAAGGCAGGATGGAGCAGGAACTTGGGCCACTTCCCTGCTGTGATGGCAGCGTAAGCCCTCTCAGCTCCGCCGGTCCCTGTGGAGTGTTTACAGTGACATTCGCGTGTTGGTGCTCATGACTCGGTTGGCACTTGGGCTGGACTCCGCCATCTTCCTTGTCGATCTGTGAGACCCGTGCTGGGCTCTGCTGATGGACAGCAAGATCAGCAGGCTCCCGCCTCGTGATGCTTACAGTCCCATCGCTGCATTGAAAAGTGCGCAAGACGGGATGCAGGTGGGTCCTCATCCAGCCCGTGTGTGGCTTGACCCTCCACCTGTGACGTTTTTGTAAATTAGCTGCTGACATGGAGGAGTTGAGAGAGTTCTCATTCAACAACATGTGATCCCACGAAGGAGCGGGACTTCTGGCTTCTCTTGCACAGAGCAGAGTCCTGGGCCTCGGGTGGCCCTGCTGCAGAGCCAGCCTGGGACCGGGTAGGTGCTGCCCCTGGGTGGGGCTGGTTCTCCGCTGGGCGCCCCTCCAAGGCCCACTCTGCTCACTTGCTTGCTGTTGGGCAGCTCTGGACAGTTGGTTTGTGACCAGGCGGGAAGACACAGGTCCTGCCCTAAAAACGCCATCTTCGTTTAAAATCAAGCCCTTACAGGGTGGTTCCCAGGGCCAGCGCTGCTCAGAGCTCTTTACAAAGACTTACTCCTTACAAAAGATCACCTCAAGACAACCCTGTGAGTGGTGTGACCCTTACTGTATGGATGGGGAAACTGAGGCAGAGAGAAAGAGCCAGGATTTGAACCCAGACCACCTGACTCTTAAGCACTAACGCAATGTATTTTGGGAATGTAGACAAAGATGAGGAAGGGGAGGGAACAAAAGAGAGGAGCCAGGAGGGCACTGGGCCAGTAAGTAGGAAACCAGGGAGAGCAGGGGAGCCCAGGAAAGGAGGCTGCCCTGGGTGGAGGCCATGGCCTCTGGTCTCCCACTGGTTTCCAAGGTGCTGCACCTGATGATGATCAGCTGGAGCTGGGCAGAGGCGACTGCAAGGGTTGGAGCAAGGCTGGCCAGATCAGGGAGGGCTTCCTGGTGGCGGTGGCCACAGGCTGGGCCTTGAGAGCTGGAAGGGACCTGGAGCTGCCTCTGTGGCCAGGGGCAACTCTCAATCTCTTGGGCTTAACAACGGGTCCCGTCTCACACCCTTGGGTCAACCTACCCCACAGGCTGGAAAACCGGACCCCACTCACACGTGTTCCTGAGGGTGGACCGGCACCTCCAGGCCAGCTTTCCAAGCAGACTGAGCACAGGCGCCCACTGCCCTGTCCCTGAGGTTGAGGGGGTGAGCCTGAGGCGGGCACTGGGCCAGGGCTGCCTGGTCCAGGGTGAGCAGGCCTGGCCATGCCTGGAGCATCAGGAAAAGAGCGGCTGGCCCAAACCTCAGGGGAAACCTGGGCCTGTCCCTGTCTGGGACCCTCCACCTTCAGGACAGAGGCCAGCGTTGGGGATCAGAGAGTGACCCTCATGGGGAGAGCACCCCGCAGTGCAGCGGCAGGGTCTTGGCAGGGCCTGGGGCCTGGGGCCCTGGGCGGGAAGGGGTCACCGAGTTGCAAATTGGGATCCCAGGTCCCCAGAGGCCAAAGGCACACTCCCTCAAGGCCGCGGTCACCTCACTGCACAGCATAAGCATCCAAGTCACCAGCTTTAAGCAGAGGCATCTGGGGACTGCGGAGGTGGCTGCGCTCTCCCCACCCGGTCTCCCCGCCGCCTGCTGCAGGCCCGGGTCCCTCCAAGGCGCACACGCAGCAGATGGTTTTATTTCCATGGAGTTCCCCATCGCAGCCTTCGGGTTGCTGCGATGTAAAAAGAACCAGAAACGTCCGGGGCCGTCTCTCCCCTCCTGCCACCCCCCTTTTAAACCAGGCTTTTAAGTGCTGGCCCCCGGCCTGCCGTTGCCTGGCTGCAGAGCTGTGGAGAAGCTTCCTGTTCCACATGCTAATTAACAGCCTATGAATTCTAGCGTCCACCCGGGCAGGCAGAGGCCCGTCCGCCCTGCCAAGTCCTCCGTGTCTGCTCTGCCTTCTCACCTGCACCCACGGGGACCACGGGAGGGGTCACCAGAGCCCAGGAGCCCCGAGCCTGAGGCCGGAGGACTGGAACTGGTTCCTTCGTCCTGACTGCCTGGCCATCCCTGGCCCGAGATGGGCTCCATGCAACCTATGACCCATGCTGCGTCTCCCGAGGTCCTTGCGGGACCCAGCCCTTGCCCACAAGGGGCTCCCAGTCTTGGGGAAAGGTGGGCAGGTCGATGGTGGCGATCCTGGGGACTCTTCACGTATTGAATCGTTACAACTACCCCGGGAGACCAGGACCTTTCTGCACACAGGGAAACCAAGGTCCAGAGCGGCCAGGACACTTGGTTAAGGACACAGAGGAGCTGGGTGTGAATCTGGGTAGCTGATGCCCGGCCCTGTGTTCCTGCGAAGATTTGGCTCCTATCGAGCTGCAGGAGGTCTTTCAATATTAAGGAAACGCCTCTGTATCATTGAAATGAGCTGCAAATATTTCCCCCTTGTTGTTTGACTTTACATTTTCCCCCAGGCAGCCTTTAAACTGATGAGAATGTCACAATCTTTCACGTTGCTGGGATTTTGTGTCCTACATGGAGAAGGACTTCCCAATTCTGAGATCATATACAAACGTGCAGTATTTTCTTTTAATCTTTTTTAAAGATATATAACTATTTGGCCCATTTGGGTTTATTCTGATGTATGGATGGGATGCGGCCGCCGCCTCCGTTTCCGGAGTTTCCGAGTTCTTCCGTCCTGTCTGACAAGCACTCCGTCCTCCCTGCTGATGACAAGGAACGCCCTCGCCATCACGCCTGCTTTGCCGGTGGCTCTGTGAACCAGGGTTCCGAGCAAACACGAGGCAGCCACATGAAGCAGTCAGCATGTTCTAAAAGTGACCTGGCAGGCGATGGCTGTCACAGTGCCACGCATGGTGTCTGTAGCCTGGCTTTTCATGACACACACACACCCTCGCGTGCAAGAACACAAACGCACACGTGCCGGGAGTACGCAGGACGAGTCAGGGGATCTCGTGGTATTTCTAGAACCGGAAGGCGCCACGCGAGTCGGCAGTGACGGTCTCTGGATTAGGAGACCCCTAGGGCTTGGTGTCGGGAGTGACCATGAATGTCCACCAGCGGGTGGCGCTGAGCATCCCAGGAAACAGAGACCTTGTCCAAGGCTGAAATCGTCCTGCAGGCACGCCGTGCTGCGGTCTGGACTCCCGTCACCAACAGCCCTTGCAAGTTGAGGTCCCTGGAGGTAGAGGTCCCCATGCTCCCTGTGCCCAGCCTGGGACAGACGTGGGAGCCAGGAGATGGACAAGGTGGCCCTGTGCTCCAGGTGTTCCCAGCCCCATGGTCACAGAGACAGGCCTGGCCTGGGAGCCACAGGGAGGAGGCCAACCCCGAGCCGCTGTGACGGCAAGAGTCTGTGGCCACTGGAAGTGTCTGGAAGAGGGCAGTGGGCGGCAGGGACCAGAGGAGAATGCACTGCAGGGTCCACGCAGGGGGCAGCCAGGGGCTCGGCTCTGCAGAGGGGGCCTTTCTCTTCTCCACAGAGGTGTCCCCGGGCTTCAGCGGGAGGGGGCCGGACACTGGAAGCAAGGTTTCGCTGGGTTTGCACACTGCACGCATGTGTGCACACCGCACACGGACACTCACGTGTACAGCTGTGCCCGCAGCCTCAGCCCGGAGCTTCCTGCAAGGCCATCACTGACTCACTGCAGCCCTTCTGCTTTGAGCAGCCAGGCTCTCATGGCCCAGGGGACAGTGGCCAAGTGTAGCTGGAGGTCGCTCCAGGGTCATGTGGGCTGTGCGGCCTTCTGCTCAGCCTGGTGGGTGTGGGTGGCCACCGTTCCTCCCCACCCTCCCTCCTCCAGCATGGCAGAGTGTCACTGTGGGGAGTTACTGAGGGATCAGAGAGTGTGCAGCGCCCGGAGGGTACTGGTGATGAGGCCAAGTCCAACCAACATTGTGAGATCAGTGCTGCTCATGTGCAGGTGTTCGTGTCGGTCACTAGTTCACTGCTGCCTCCCCGGAGGGAAGGAAGGAGCCTGTGTGAGGCTTGCCTTCTCGGGCTCCCTTCTTTCCCTGTTTCCTGGTTTCATTTTCCATCACTGGTCTCCGGGACTTCCAGCCGTGGAGCTGGTTGAAGACATCTCTTCAGTCAGGAGATCCCCTAAGGCGGAGCTGCAGGTGGCTGGAGGTAAAGTGACTCACATTTGCAGTCGCCCTGGTCCCCACTGGGTGGACTGAGTTGCAGGAGCAGATGGCTGAGTCCCTCCCCGCAGGGGGCTGTGCGCTGGGCTGAGAGGAGGCCCCCCATGCAACTCCTGACATGCACAAGGCTTCTGTCTCCAAACTCTTCTAGTGTCTTCTCGGGATTTGAAGCATAAATATGTCCAGGGCAGCAAGCTGGGAGCTCATTCTTGTATATCACAGGGGACGCCAGAGATTCTGGAAAGACATTTCATGATCAGAGGGTGAGTGGCGGGTGCAGGTGGGAGACCTGGGTTCAGCTGTGTGGCTCCCCGTGGAGAGGAATCTGCCGAGGTGCTGGGTGAAGACTGCAGCCCTGGGATGGCTGTGTGACCTCAGACTGGCCTACGCCTCTCTGAACTTGCTATAAAGGTGAGGGGCTGGGCTCCAGGTGCAGCCTGGCTGGAAGAGTCATCTGCTCACGGTGAGGAGTGTCTGTGAACCGGGGGTGGGGGTGCTGCAGGAAGACCCTGTCCTGCTTTCTAACAGAGTCCCATCCCCACCACCACCCCCGCGCCCCTCCCCCTCCCCGCCTTGGTTCCCATCCTTCTTCCTGGCTGACAAATGAGGTCAGGGACACTCAGGGAGCTTAGGTAATTTAGGACACAGAGGCAGAGTGGATTCTTTTGAAAAGCTCCTAATCCTCTGCCAGAGCCTGCTCCTACCTGGTCTTTTCCAGAAATCTTGCTCCGAGGCCTGGTTTGTGTCCAGGCCCCTCCCTCGGGCAGCTCCAGCCAGGGATGGACGCGGTTCTGGCGCCGCCTAGTGGCGGACGGCGGGCACGCGCTTGGCCTCCTCCGCACGGCCCGGGGATCCTTCTGCCAGCGCCTGCAGCCACAAGCCCTGCGTCTCTGTGCTCCGCAGTCTTCCTAGCGGGCTGCCTGCGTGTGCTTCTGCTTGATGCTCTTTTCTTCCTCCCATGGAGGCTCTTCCACGGGAGGAAAGAGCCCAGGGGCCCGAGTTTGCTTCCCAGTTTCCTGGCGTCTCTCTTTGAGCCCCGCTTTCTCATCTCTAAAGCAGAAAAATAAAATCAGGAATTTCATAGACTTCAAGTGTAAAGCCGGGGAGCAATTCTAATGCCGTGGGATTTTAAATGCTCGTGTCATGACATTGAGGTGGACTGTGGGAGACCAAGCTAAGATCTCACGGAAGGTGATGGAAATCACATTATTATCTACGAATGTATTTTTATTAATATCTTTGCTAAATTTATAATACACTATATTTGCAAATATACAGTATACAATACAAAGCACAATATGGGTTATTATTAAAATGTATTAATTTAGGGGATCCACCGCAGGCAAGGAGCTCATAGTGATTTCATTCATAGTGACTCCAGCCTGGAAGAGCCCACGTGTCCGTCCATGGGAGAGTGGATAAATTCATAACAGGGCTGAGGGTGCAGCTAGTGGTGGAGCATTTGCCCCGCATTCAGGAGGCCGGGGAATCCATTCCCAGCATTGCAAAAAGAAAAATGAAAAGCAAAAAACCAGGCGCGTTGGTGCACGCCTGTAATCCCAGCGGCTCGGCTGGCAGAAGCAGGATGGCAGCCTCAGCAACTTAGGGAGGCACTTGGCAACTCAGCGAGACCCTGTCTCTAAATAAAATATAAAAAAAGGGCTGGGCATGTGGCTCAGTTGATAAGCACCCCTGGGTTCAATCCCCAGTACCAAAAACCAAAACAAACAAACAAACAAACAAAAACCCAGAACAAGAACGATGCACTCCAGGGCGCACTGTTCTAATAAAATCCTAGACGAAAAAGAAGCACAAAGCCAGCAATAGGCATCAGCGGGAGGGAATCTCACAGCCATTACACTGAATGAAAGAAGCAAGACACAAATGAGTCCATAGAAAATTCTGGAACCAGCAACTTCCTCTCTGAGCTGGAAGTGAGGGTGGGTCTCTGGGGTGGGAGGAGGAGAGTTGGGGGCCTGGAGGAGCTGGGGAGGCCTGCCGCACATGTTTAGATGTTATTCTTCAATAAAAAAAGGTTAAAAAACAAAAAATGGTAGTCAAGGGACTGCAGGAATGTGGCTGCTTCTGGGGAGTGGGACTTGGGGTAACATCCCCCATTTTTCATGCATTACTGAGCCTTAATGTCTGTAACTGGAAAAATCATCTTGAAAATGACCTCAGCCCTTGTGATGAGGGAGCACAAGTAACACAGTCTGAGCCCCCTCATCCCCAAGCCTGAAATGCAACACGTTCCAAAGCCTAAACGCCGCAAGTGGCACTCGGACAGCACAAGTCTGAGGGTCAAGGTTTCCAAACTTGCTTCATGCACAAAACTATTAAGAAAATTGAGTGAACTTGCCTTCAGCTTATAAAGTGCATGTGCAGCAGAAATGAGTTTCGTGTTGAGCCTGGGTCCTGCCCCCAGATGGATCCCATTATATATATGCAAATATTCCAAAATCCAAAACAATCGGAGACCCTAAAACACGCCTGGCCCCAAGTCCTTCAGAAAGGAGAGACTCGCCCTGTGTGTGTACTGTGCTCTGTAAAATGCAAAGTCTTCTGAGAACCAGCCCTTAGGTTCCTTGGGCACTTAAGGGACGTTCTGTGTCAATGTGCGACAGGGGGAGATATGTTGAGAAAGCTGGATAAGAGCCCAGTGGGTCCCAAGGGGCATCATCCACTTCGACCTGTGGGGTCTGATCCCAGCTCAAGCTTAGAAGGTTCTCAGAGGGCAGCAGGGACCTGTCCAGGCCCTGATGAGATCCCAGCCTCCCTTCTGTTCACTCGCTGGGTGACATTAGAGAAGTCACTTTACCCCACCCCCCTTTCAGCCAGGACTGATGTCACCCCACACCTCAGGGCTCCAATATGGCTTCTGTGGGTCCTTTCCTCCACAAAGAATTTAAAATGTGTATTTTAAAATGTTCTTGGTATGAAGACAAGTACCACTCAGGCTGGATCACAGTCATCTTTTCCTTCTGTTAAGGCATTAAGATATTTTGGGGCCTTCAGAAAGCATCATGGGCTCTGGGTAAAACAGAGAAAGTTCCCCTCAGGAACCCAGCTGGGTGGGAACCTCAATGGAGCCCCTTCTGAGAGCAGTGCATGCCTCCCCCTACCACCCAGGTCCAAGCAGACCATGCATCTACCAGAATCCAGCCCTGTGCTCTCTCCAGCCATTTCTGCTGCCTTCTCAAAGGGCCTGCTGTGCCTAGACAGAAAATGTACTGGTGAGGGGAAGGTCCTGAGGGCTGGAGAGTGAGGCGGGCTTCCTGGAGGAGGCAGGCTTTGCTGGGGGGAAGGGCAGCAGGAGCAGTAAATACCTCCCAGCTGATCAGGAGGGTAAGCACTCCCTGGGCACGCTCTTACCCTTCTGGGGATTAGGAACCATGCTGTAGTGGAGAAAGGCTCTGGATTCTGAATCTGTCCCTAAAGCAAGGGGGCTGCCAAGGCAGGTAGTGAGTTCCCCATTACAGGACATTCACTGACCAGGGGTCCCAACGCTGGACGCATTTCAGAACCACCTGGGAAGGTTTAGAAACCTGAATGCTTGGCTCCACCTAGACCACTTAGGTCAGAACAGAACACAGGAGGGACCCACTGGCTGGAGGTGGAATCCAAGGCCTCGTCAGGCAAGTGCTTTACCACCAAGCTCCAACTCAGCCCTCCTATAAATGGAATTCACGACTTGGACCAGGGCTGGGTCTGGGTTGAGCAACCTTGTTATTTGATGGTGTTTGGGATGGGTGGGATGGTCACCCATCAGACCTGTCTTGGGCCATCCACTCTGTCTTCCACAGCCAGTGGCATCTCCAGGGGTCTCCTGCTGCGTTTTCCCCTTTCCTCCCGGCCCCTCCCCAGGTTCCCTATCTGTGCTTCTCCTCTGCCACCAGACTCCTTCCCACCTCCCAGCTCTGAGCTCAGCTAGTGTGAACACTCTGTGGTTTCCTGCTGAGCTTGGAGCCTGCAGTGGCCAAAACACCAGAAGGGCGCAGAGGTGTCCTACAGAAGTGCTGGCTGGGGCTGACCGGGAGGGGGCCGGCTCTGCATTCCAGCCTGTGGTTTCTGGCTTGGCGCTCCTGTAGGTTGTGCGCATGCACACGTGGGCCCGTGTGTGCTCAAGTGTGTGAGCCTGCATGCACACTCGGGGAGCACTAGTCAGAAGTGAGTTCTCGCTCCATGTGCCCAGTGCCGCTCTGTGACTGTGCACATTCGTCATCGCAGGATCATCCGGAAGGCAGGATCATTCCTGTCGCACTCAGGGCTCCAGCAGAGCAGGGGTGCCAAAAAGAACGAGCCAAACAAATAAATATATACAGAAGAAAGAAACAATTTCCCATTATAATCAGAAAAATTCAGAAAAGTTTCTTCGTTTTCAGCACACATGTTTTCTGACATTTCAAAAACATGCCCTTTTCTTTTAAATTCCTTGTGGGGGGTAAGGAAACTCAGTAAGCTTTTCCACGCTTAGGATCTCGCAGGAGTCATGATGTCACTCTGCACACACAGGTGCTAGTGAAAGTGTGCCCGAGCATGCAGTGCATACACTGGTGCATGGTCAAGGGCGCAGGGGCTCCTATCTGCACGGATCTGCAGACACTGGCGTGGAGTGGCACTGAGCCAGCAGAAGCAAGGTCCCTCGAGGATTGCTGTGTGCACTTGGACGCTCACAGCCCTGTGATGTGGATAGGATTTTTTTTTTTTTTTTTGCACCTGAACTTGTGGATACATGCTTTTCTGCCTACCGAGAAGAAACCTTTTGTAACTATCTGTATCTTTTAGTTGCAGGTTAAAAGGCAAGAAGTAAGTTACTGAGAATGAAATTCAACATTCTCAAGTTAAGCATGTGCTCCTGACTCCAGGGTTTCAGCTTGGGTGCATCTTCCTCTGTCTCCAGACTTACTGATGCACTGGTCCAAACTCAGAGACCAATGAGAAAGAAAAGAAAAGAAAGGAAAGGAAAGGAAAGGAAAGGAAAGGA
>JAJEJO010000231.1:1265963-1277498 GCA_020662805.1 Glaucomys volans
GAAAGGAAAGGAAAGGAAAGGAAAGGAAAGGAAAGGAAAGGAAAGGAAAGGAAAGGAAAGGAAGAGAAGAGAAAAGAAAGAGAGAGGAAGAAAGAAAGATGGCCAACGGCAATCAGTCATTGTACCACACCAGAGATGGGCATTCCAGACCAGTGGAATCGGGAGGTCTGAGACTTATGATCTGCCAGGAAAGGGTGAACACGGCCAAGTGAGAGAGAAGACAGATTTCAGCAGGCTCTGCACACTCGAGGACCCTGCAGAGGGGCCATTGTGTGCTTTCTCTCTTATACTTGCCTTAAACCTGCTTCCTCGGCCTTGAACACTCCCTCCCTCTCCCCTCACTTCATTCTCACCTGCCCGCCTCACCTGAGCAGAGCTCAGGTGTCTCCTGCACGAAGCCTCCTGACTGCCGAGTCTCTGATTCCCAATTCCTGGTGGTCTCCTGAATCATGGCACCTGGCGAGCTAGCGTTGGAGGCTCTCTTTAGTCATGTCTGGTCTGTCTCTATAGACAGAAACTCTTTGAAAGCAGACCTGAAACTCTCCTCTCCCACCACTTTCACCTGGCAGTGTCCTCCCCATTGGTGTGTGGGGGTGATGGTGTGGCTGTGTGGGTGCTTTTGAGAGGGCTCCAAGTTCAGTGCCTCATTCTAGGCCACAGACGCTAGGCAAACAGACCCTTTAGAGACTGGCCAAAGTTCTCTAGCCTGGGGGTCTCTGCAGGATGGCTGCACTGGCCAGTCACTCTCAGAGCTCGTGGGGGATCTTTGCAGGCAGACAGTGGGGACAGGTGGGCTAGTTACAGAGGAATCCAGGCTGGTTGGCTTTGAACCTGGCCTTGCTTCTCCCCACACCATGTTCTCTAGCCCATTAGCATCCGGGCCTCACTGAGGCTGTGTGGTTGGGTTGTGCATAGGGTCCTAACAAACAGGTATAGCCTCTCAGCTTGGGAAATGTGAGGAGGTTGAAAGAATGGCGGTTTACAAGGTGCAGGAGGGGCCAGGGGGAGCGCAGGGGAAGTGCAGTGCCCCAGAGAGAGCAGTAGCCCGGAGCTGTCACCAGTGAGGGCCTGTCGCCTGCAAAGGGATAGGAGAGCTATGTGGAAGGGCAGCTCGGGAGGCTCCAAGGGAGGCAGAAATGCCCCAGTCTGGCCCGCAGGCTTCCCCTCCCTTGGCCTGCAGGTCTCCTCATTAGCCAAACCCAACAGGAAGCTGGAGCCGCGGCAGTGTCCGCGGGTGGTGGCACGCAGCGCCCCCTGGTGGGCGTCCACACAGGCAGGGGAGAGCGGATGGGAAAGGCTCGGGGAAACTTCCAGGCCAGGCTGGTTCCCCAGATCCAATGGATCGGAAGCGTGGGTCCCCCTGGGACAGTTCAAGGAAGAGGTTTGCAGGGGAGTGCCCACCCCGAGGGCTCCGGGGAGCCGGGAACTGCCCACCACCCGGATTCCTGCTCCTTTGCACTGAGATCAGGGCCAGAGAGCCGCCATCACTCCGAGGAGGCGCCGGCTCCCGGACACCAGGACCGGGCCGGTGATGGGCTCCGGGGATAAATGGCTCCCAGGGAGAGAGGTGCTAGTCACTGCGGCAAGCGCGCCTCTCCACCTCAGAGCCCTGCTTTGTCTGTCCTCCCCGATGGGACGTAACTAGAGCCCGCGGAGGGCGAGGGCGGCCGAGCAGATCGCGTCGCCTCCTGCAGCCGGTCTGGCGGGGACGCTGCCTCTCGGCGCCCCCTGCTGGTGGGCTGCGCCTCCTGCAGGCGAAGCTGGGCGAGCTCAGGAGAGAGGGCTTCCTTCCTGGCGTGTGCAAGGTGATCCTGAGATGTGCAGAGGGCCCTGGGATTCCCACCCGACCAGGAGAGGGCGTGACTCGGCCAGCGGCAGCAGAGCTGGGACAGGTGCCACCCCCTGACCTGGCTGTCCTGGGCCCAGGCCCCACCCTTCCCACTCCTTGCATCCTGGCGCCCCACCCCTGCCTGGTCTTCAGCACGTGAGCAGAGGCAGAAGCAGGTGCCAACTATGACTTCAAGGTGTCTGGACACCAGAAACTCCCGTTGTGAGCACTTTGCCTGGTCTGGGAAGGCCACGTGGAAAGGAGCTTTCCTCCCTGAAGGGCCAGAGAGCAGCTTTCTGAGGCCTGTGGGCCAGGCGGAGGGGCCCTGCTGTGACCACTGAACCTGCCACTGTGCCCAAAAGCAGTCAGGGACAGGACATAAAGGAGCCAGGGCGGCTGCACTCCCCTAAAACCTGGTTTACAAAAGCAAGAGATGGCTCCCGGCCCCGTGGGTCCTGCTGATCCACTCCAGGCCTAGAATGACCCTGCCCTGTGCTTGCCCAGCATCTCCACTTACAAGTCTTCCCTTAGGTGCTACCCTTCCCCCATTTCCAAATGCATGGACTCTGTGGACCTGGCCTTCAGTTAGCATGGCATGAGTTAATTAGCATGTTCTGCCTTCCCCTCACCTGGTAACTGAGCCCGAGGTGGAAGGCAGAGACATCATGGGAGATGTCTTTTCTCTGTAACATTGCTTGTGCCTCTGGATCAAGCCTTGCCTGAAGCCTAAATGATCTTTGCATGTGTCATTTACGTGAGCCAATAAATTTCCTCTATGGCCTAACCTCCTTGACCTGGGTTTTCCATCACTCACAACATGCCCTCCTGCATGCCGAGTGCCTTCAGTAGGCTTGGGACGCTGCATAGTTGATCTCTAATGGTGGTTCCTGCCTCCAAGCCTCCGACGTGGCCTGCTTTCCAGGGCGGCCTGCCGGCCGGGCCCTGGGTCCCCAAGCCAAGGAAGGCTCAGACTAGGCTCTGCCATAATATTTGGGGAGTCCAGCTTCTCTAGCCTGTGAACTCTAAAATGTCCTGGAACGGAAACATCTGGGTCCCCGCTGGCCCCAGGGCGCACACACTGGGCCTGCCGTAAGTCACGACAGCGCGCGGAGGGTTTTATTGCGGTTATGAATTATGGATATGGCCCGAGCTGTGCACTTTTCCTTATTTTTTTCTTGCTGCAATTAAGCCACAAATCATGCTTGAGAAGTGGGAGGGTGACCGAATTAGTCAGGATTCGTTCATAATAGGCTGACCCTGGAAAAGTCATCGGGGAGGGTCAGATGTTTGCCAGGTCCCAGGAGCCCGAGCCAGGAGACAAATGTGTCTCCTCGCTCGGTTTCCGGAGCATGGACTATGTACATCTGAGCAGCTCTCACCGCCTGTCCAGGCGCTTACCCCACCGCGGACCTCCCGCCTCCACCACGAGGCAGAGACCCGCCCACACTGACTGAGCGGGGAGGCTGGTTGGATCTCGCCTCCTTGACTGACAGCTGTCAGACTGAGGATTAACTTTCTGACTCCTAGGGCCGCAGAGCTGACCCGTGAGTGGGACCAGCGCCAAACTGAGATTCCAGCATGTGAGGGGCTTCCCGCTGTGCTGCTCGTGGGTCTTATTCAGCAGCCCTTCCACTTGCTTTTGTCCCCCGTGGGGTCAGTTACCCATGTCCACTGCGGTCTACAACTGCTGCCTGGAAAACTCCAGGACCGAGAGAGGCCACATCCACGTGACTTGTATCGCTGATATCGCCCTCGTTGTTCTATCTCGTTAGCAGTTGCCGTTCATCTCTTCCTGTGCATGGTTGACAGGCTCCATCGTAGGCGTGTGTCCATAGGGAAAGCCACAACATACATGGGGGTCCGAGCCTGTCCCAAGTTCCAGGCACCCACTGGGGTCTTGGAACGTGTCCCCCTCAGGTAAGGGGGACCGCTGTACTTTCTAAAATGAACTTTAATTGACATAATTGACATGCCCAGGTGAGCATGAGAAGTTGCTGAGGTGGACACAATGAGACGCACGTTAAAGGCCGAGGTCGCACTGGCCAGAGGAAAGAGGAGCTCGCCTCTCAGTCAATCCAGACCAATTCAAGGTGGGAGCGCCCAGCGGGGGCACACTGAGGGGGCCTGGTGTCCATTCCCTGGGGTGGGGTCCAACTCACCGGCCCCAGGCAGTGCAGTGTCAATCAGCTTGAGCGGGTGTGACCTGACCGCTCTAATTGCTGGTTTGAGATTCCAAAGCTCTTTCCCTCCACAATGGCGCCCAATAGGGTTTGAGATGGAGGTCACAGAGGAGGGAAGCGGGGAGCAGCGCCCCCGGCTGGCCTCAGAGGACATCTGACACAGCATGGCTTCCTCCTAAGCCCCAGAGGTGTTAGAGTTGTCCGGCGGGTGCTGAACCAGGAACCTCTGAACAGATCAAAGCCCAGCCCTGCTCACCCTTGAGAAGATGGCCAATGACAAAAGTGACAGCTGAGACCCATGGCTGACAATTAGGAACCAGGGACTCATTTAGGGATGGCAGCAATCAATAAGGTTAATTGGTAACTGATCACTATCTTCCTGCCACCCAGATAAACCGAGGGACATTCTTGGATTCTCCATCTCTGTTCCCCTCCCCTGCAGACCAAGTCCAGCCACCTGTCCCTGAGCTGCCTCTCACATCTGTTCCTTGTCACCGTTCTGCATCCCCACAGCCACGCCCGGGTTGAGTCCTTGGTGATGACTAACTTGGGCCCTGGGGTGTCTGTCACCTCCCTGTCCCAGCTGTGCCCAAGCCCTGTCTTCAACCCTTCCTCCACAGCTCTGTCAGCACAGTCTTTCTAAAACACGAATCTGACTGTGGCTGCCCCTTTCTTCCTCTCCACTTAAAACCCTCCAGCGGCTCTCTATTGCTTATGGCAGGGCTGTTCAGGATGGGCCGCACCTGCTTGTGAGAAAAGACACTAACTCCAAAGCCAGCCTGAGCTTGATCTTAGCCTACTGTGTGTCTTTGAATAAGTTAATCAACCTCTCTGTGCTTCAGCTACTTCATTTATAAAGGCGAGGATAATAAAAGTAATAATGAATAACAATACCTACTTCATAGGACTCCAGTGAATATTAAATTATTTGAACAATGTACTCAGTCATGTATTGCTGCAATAACAAAACAACCCCAAACTTTGCAGCACAAAACAGTAGTGATTATTTTGTTCTTATTGTTCACATTTGATGATTGTCAGGGCTCAGTTGGGTGGTTCTTATCTGGATCTCCCACACACTTGTGGTCAAGCAGTTCTGGTGGCAGGGGCCAGAACCATGGCCAGGCGTCCTCATTGTCTAGCAGACCTTCCCCGCGGCGAGGTGCTGGACTCTGAGCTATGACCTAGCCTAGGAGGGCGCCAAGCATCCCTTCCCAGGTAGCACAAGCCTGCTCAGATCCAAGGGGAGGAGCGGACTCTGGCTCTCGGTGGAGCTGCAGCGAAGGTCACTTTGCTGTGAGCGGATCGGTTCTGTTCCGGCCATCTTGGGAAACACGCGTGCCAGGCAAGTAGCCAGCGCTCCACGGATGGGCGCCATCATCGTCACCGTTTTGATATGGGGACACTGCACGCGGAAGCTCGGAGTGGAGAGGAGAGAGAGCCGCTGGGGGTGGGGCGGGTGCGGACGTCCCCATCACAGCCCTCAGGAAGCCCCAGGAAACCACGCGTCCTCTGCGCCTCTTTTTTAGTCCTTGGGTGTCCCGACTGTGCCGCCCAGAATTCTAGGTGACAGGCAACAACACTCACCGCAGTGAAAGCGGAAGGAGATCTTCAAGGACACCCGCAACGCTCAAGATCTTTGTGGGAGCTGGAGCGCAGGCCCGTGCGGGAGCGGGTGCGGGAGCGCACTGCAACGCAAGGGAGGGCAGTGCCCCCGGGCAGAGGCTGAAAGGCGGGGCGGTGCGCGCCGGGCGCTGGACCTCGCCATTGGGATCGCTGGGCCAGTGTTCAGGCCGTCCCTGTCACACCGCAGCTCTGTAGCCTCAAGGTCATATGGTGGCCGGGCGCGGTGGCGTACGCCTGTAATCCAAGCGACTTGGGAGGCTGAGTCAGGAGGATCCCGAGTTCAAAGCCAGCCTCAGCAACTTAGCGAGGCGCTAAGCAACTCAGTGAGACCCTGTCTCTAAAGAAAATACAGAATAGAGCTGGGGATATGGCTCAGTGGCCGAGTGCCCCTGGGTTCAATCCCTGGTTCCAAAAAAGAAAAAAAGGTCATATGGTGCCACAAGGGAGGCTGGGAAAGTGGCTGGCACTGACCTCAGCTCCAGCCCTGGCCAGGATGCCTAAGAGGAAAAGGCTGACCCAGGAGCCCTTCGGGGCTCTGGGACGTCAGGAGCAGCACCAGGTTCTCCGCATGCACTAGTCCCTTCCTGGGTCTGTGGACTCTCAGTCTCCTCACTGCCATGGTTCCCTCTCGGAGCTGCTCTCTGGTCACCTCTGGTCTCTGTCTCCCCTTCGGAGCCCTTCCTACCACCCCGCCCCCCTTTGTGCCCCAGGGACCTGTGCCGAACTCCAGCCCAGACCAGCAGAGGCCGAGGTGCTACTCACTCTTCCTGGGGACCTGGGCCACAGGCAGACGGCTTATCTGCATCCAGCAGGCGCAGCAGCAAGCAGGCACACAGTAGGTGCTCTGCCCAGGCGTGTAAGGGAGCCTTGTGCCCACCTCAAGGCAGGGACCTGGCTGCCTTCTGGGGCTGGTGGGCCGGCTACCGTTCCTGGCTTTCCATTCCCAATGTTATAGCAACAGAAAACAGATTAAAATGTTGTGCTCCCCAGAGGCCTCCCCACCCTAAGCCCCACCCTAATCCCTTCCCCTCCCCATAAATGCTGGCGACAAAGAACTAATGAGCGATTCCTTGGCACACCTCTTTTGGGTGTAAAAGCGATTGTCGCTGACCAGCTAAAAAAATAAAGGCTTCTTTTCGCTTTCCATGATCGGCTTGGATGGTCTTATTTTCATCGGGTACAACACCCAAAGCAAACAGCGTGCAAGAAGCTCCTTCCTGCAGAGCAGAGCGCGCCTCGCCTCGGGGCTGAGCCACAGGGATGTAACCCAACGGGCTGGTTCCCGCTTGGTAGTGGCCTCTCCATGCAAGGGTGACCTTGCTTTTCTGGATAAACATTTTCCTATGAGAGCCAGGGAGGAGGTGGCAGTCCCAGGCTCCTGGAGATCCCTCGGGGGATCCCTCTGACCCCTGGCGGGCCACGGCCGTGCTGTTGGCAGGCACCGCGGGCTCCGCACTCCGTGGGTGATTGAGAGCGAGGCCTTGGGTGTTTTCATAAGGGGCGAGAGCCCGTCGCCAGCCGGCCTGCAGTGTCTCCAATCAACTTTGCCTTCACGTTTAATGGCAAATGACAGTGTTTATATAAAGGAAAGGAGGGGAGGAGGCATGCGGAGCCCCCATCTGCCTCCTTTCTGCCCCCCATTCGCTCTCCCCTCCCTCAGCCTCCTCTGTCCCCGTGGACCTTAGCAGGGCAGAACTCAGGGCAGCGGTGGGTGGCATTTGTGGGCCCGAGGCCAGTGACCCTGCACTTGGGGGTCAGGGCCAGAGAACAGAGGCTGGCCCTGAGGGAAGGCACACGCTCGTGTTTGCATGTGTGTGTGAACACACACATGGACATCGTCCCTCCTGGACCTGCTGAAATGATACCTGCCTACATGTTCTTCTTGGGGAAGGGGAAGGATTATTCCCCCCAAGGGAAGGAGAAATTTGGGTAGTCCACAGCTGTCCCCAAGAAACCCCCTCTGTCTTCAACCCGGCTTCTGGGCATGGGGCTGAGGTCACCAGCCAGGTTTTCCTCTGCCTTCTCTGCAAATCCTGAATAGGTGTCACCTGGGGTGTGGGGTATTTGGTGCACCTTGTTCTCCTGTGGGTCTCCCGGCTCCAGTGAAAAGTAAGAGTGTAACATTTTACCACCCTGTGGGAGGAGGTTAGAGGCTCCACCCTTGATGACTCATGGCCACCTCCACCCACATCTGTCCCCTTGACATGGGGGATGTGAGAACAGTCAATTTTGTCCCATTTTACTGATGAGGAGACTGAGGCTTGGAGGGCCGAGATATTTGCTCAAGATCTCGGCCCCAGGAATCTCAGTGTCTTGACCAGGCTGCGGGTGGACAGATCCCGCCTTTTTGTGGAGGAGGGTGCTGTGTCCCTCAGCCTCCCTGAATCCTACCTAGCAGGGAACCTGGTCCCACCAGTTTTCTAGGGGAGACGACCCTGAGTGACAGTGACCGCCACCAGCCAGCCACAGGACTCTTTTCTCAGCTTTGTCTCTGGGGCCAGTCTGACCAAGAGTCTGACCAATGCTGTTTTTCTCTCTCGTGCTCCTTCCCTCTCCCTCCTTCTCCTCTCCTTCCGAATCCTCTGCCTTCTTCTCTTCTTCCATCCGGTGTGGCCCTGCAAATGTGGAGTTCTTAAAACTGGAGATCAGCACCTTCAGGAAGCCGGTGCTTCAGGAGACAGACCTCTCTGGGGGTGATGCACCTTGGTCTCAGAGGGGCTCCCCCAGGTCATGCTGCCCAGGTGGGGTGTGGCTCCACCAAGCTCTGCTATGTCATGCTGCTGTGCCCTCGCCCAAGGGCCCGAGGGCGTCCCACTGTCCCTATGGGATGTGAGTCCTGCCTGATCCAGTCCTGGTGCTGCGGAGCCATGGCCAGTGAGATGGCCAGGCCTCCTCCGGCATTGGGCCTTCGCCCCCTCTGCTCTGCCTCCGCAGCCTCCCTTTGGGCCTTGCCTGCCTGAGCACCCTCTCCCTGGTCAGCTGCGGCATTGTCCAGGGCTCTGTGAAGCCCTACCCTCCCTGGCCCAGGTCCCCTCTGACCCCATGGCCCCTGCTGTGGAGTCCACAGGGCCCAGTTCTCATCTCATGCCTCACTTCACACCTTGCCTGTGGCCTGTCCTCCACCTTGGAAGCTCTGGCCAAGGCAGAGGTGCTGGGCCACCCTGCTCCCCGCAGGCCGTTCCTGCACAGGAGCTCAGTGGACCGAGGGGGAAGGGAGAAGCCATCTCCAAGCCAGGTTTCCAGGCCTCTCGGGTCGTCAGCCTCAGTGGCCCCAATTCAACCCGCTCACAAGCTTCTCTGCCTGGTGTCCTGGGCGGAGGTTCTCTGTGTGCCTTGTGGTGTGACAGGCTTTCCAGACCCAGCGTCGTCACCTTTGTGAAGGTACCCGCGTTCTGGTACTTTCCCCGTATTTCTTCCTAAGCCCCAGTTGCAGTCAGACTCTCCGAAGTTGACGGTTCAGTTTTTATTTACCAATTTTGCTTTTGCAAGCCACGTGGCCGCAAGAACTCAGTTCTTCTCTGAAGTTCCTGTCACTGAACCTGGCCCTGCTCCGTGCTCCGGACCGTCGAGTCCAGCAGCTAGCAGCTCCTCTCCACCTGGGCCAGCGGAGGACAAAATCCAGGTGGGGTTTGGTTTCCAGGCCAGAGGAAGGTGGAGCCGAGAGGACTTTCTCTTTCCCTCCGTCCTGCCTGGGGGTCCTCAGCTGAGCCTCCACGGCGGCCCCAGAACTCGGAGCTGGAAACGCATCTCATGCCATTTCTGCAAACCCGATCCACTTGCACGCCTGAAGGTCAAATCAAGTAAATAGTGAAAAAGCTGGAAGAAGCTGGAAGTGATGGCCTACGTCATCCGAGAGGGGAGGCTTTTACATATGTTTATTTGGGTCCCTCATATGTGCAGAGTAATTCAAGGGCACCAGTGTGTCACTCAGAACTGCCTCTCCCGTCATCCCCCTCCCGGACACTCCACCTCCGCAGCCCTGCCCAAGGTCACCTGCTATTTTGGTGTATTCTCTTAGAGGGGTTCTGTGTATTTAAAAAGATCAGTGTGGAAGTACATTGCTCTCCCTGTTTTATGCTCGCCTTTCCCAAAACGCAACCCACCATTTCTTACCGGGTGTGTAGGTCTGCTTCTTTTTATAAAATATAGCTTGATATGTTTTAAAAGCAAGCCTACAGGAACAGCCAGAGGACAGATAACTCTAAACCCGAGCTTGCATGTAGGACATCTCAGAAAAGTACAGCAAATGGATGGACCACCAGTCGAGGAAAACGCCCCCAATACCACTTAGCTGCCAAAATAAGAAGTCTATTTTTTTTAAGTCCAGATTCTGGTATTGCCCAGGAAAATTTGACAAGCTTTAAAAAAAATTATTGTGAAAGGTTGAATTGCGGCCGCTTGTTCACTGAAATGTTCTTATTGCCCAGGCGCTTGACGTCTTGCGATTGTATTAAACACTCGCACACAAATGAAAACGGAAGGCTGCCGGTACCCGATTTCTGTCCCGTTTTCCATGATTACTCAGCAATCAGGTGGTACGTAGGTACTTTGGACCCCAGGGGCAAAGAAAGCCTGATGTTCAAAACCACCAAGAACACGATGAAGAAAAAGGTTTACTTCTCAAAAAATGCAATGTTTCCCATCAAGTGGCTTTTTAAGGATGCTCTCCCTGAAGGAAGGTGGGGAGCTGAGTGTGTTTTGGCAAATTGTCACAGCGGGGCACCCATAGTGCATAGGTTGGTGTCCGCATAAACCTCCGGGCTCCTGGGGAACACCAGCAGCTGTTCTCTGGAAGCACAGTTCTGCTCTGAAGTGCCAAGCACCTCTGGGCACCAGGCAGTGGAAGGAAAATTTGCAAATCTGAAGTTTAGCGGATTTCTGGTAATGTCTGATTGGATAGAGAGCCGGCAGGCTCTGTGGTCATGCTGTTGCTCCACCTGTCCAGCAGAGGGCGCACTCTCCAGCGCTTTGTAGCGGGTTGCTTCTGGGTGGATTCGCAGGCAGTCTGCTTTGTTCAAGCCCTGGATGGAGGCCACCTCCTTGACCTCCTTCTCCTTCAGTAGGAGCTGGGTGAGCTAGAGGGAGCGCTGGTCCTGGAGATGAGGGGCAGCACAATGCCAAGCGAAATGCTATTCCACAATTTATTTCTTACGTCTCATCGTTAACTTCATTCCAGTTGTTACTAAAATAATGCTTTAGTGAATATCTGTGTGTTTATGTTTGTGATACTTGTCTTACTATTTTTTAGAACATGATCCTATAAATTCTTTTTTATGGTCCTGGGGATTGAACTCAGGGGCATTTAACCACTGAGCCACATCCACAGTCCTTTTATTTTTTCTTTTGAGACAGGGTCTGGCTAACTGCTTAGGGCCTTGCTAAGTTGCCAAGGCTGGCCTTGGACTTGTGATCCTCCTGCCTCAGCCTCCAGAGTCACTGGGATTACAGGCGTGTGCCGCTGCACTGGTCTGATCTGATAAATTCTTATGAACAAGTGAAGCAGTCAATGAGAGCATTTAAATTTTGATAAATATAGTAAAATTGCTTCCCAAGAGGGTTGTAAAAATTTGTGTACCCACTCAAGTTTCTGAAAGTGTCTGTTTTCTCATTACCTTGGCTACGCAGCATACTGCCAGTCTATCTCACCAGATCTTTCTCCGTCTGATAGATAAGTAAACACTGGAGCTGTGGATTTCATTTAATGTGAGCTGTATATCTAAATGCTACCTGTATCTTCTCTTCTGTGAATGTATGTGTTCTTTCCCCTCCCTCCCCACTCTCCCTCCCACCCTTCTTTCTTTCTTCCTTCCTTTCTTCTTTCTTTCTTTCTTTCTTTCTTTCTTTCTTTCTTTCTTTCTTTCTTCTTTCTTTCTTTCTTTCTTTCTTTCTTTCTTTCCCTCC
>JAJEJO010000231.1:1277598-1305475 GCA_020662805.1 Glaucomys volans
TCTTTCTTTCTTTCTTTCTTTCTTTCCCTCCCTTTCTTTCTTTCTTTCTTTCTTTCTTTCTTTCTTTCTTTCTTTCTTTCTTTCTTTCTTTCTTTTCCATCTCCCTCTCTTCCTCTTTTCTCTCTCTCTCTTTTAACTAGGCAAGTGCTATACCACTTAACTAAACCTCCAGAAAATTTAAAATTTTGTTACGAGTCATGATCTCACTAAATTGCCCAGCCTGGCCACCTGGGATCCTTCTGCCACAGCTTCCTGAGTAGCTGGATTACAGGCAAGTGCCACAGGGCCCAGCTTCATAGTCAAATAAATTATATTTTCTTTTATGGGTTTCGGACTTAAGTTCGTGATGAGGAAATTCACACATGCACACACATACATACATATTATAAATACAAACAAATTAATCTTGTCATCTTTATACATTTTAAACTTTTCATTTTTTAAACATTAAATCATTGCTTCATCTGGAATGTATTTGCATTACAAATGAGAACGTCAAAATCAATTGCCTGCATGGTTGCTTTATCCTGATAATATTGATTGAAATTTTTTCTTTCTCCCTTTAAAATGTCACATATGTCAAAGATGAAATTAAGGATATTTTAGCCTAAAAATAATGGGAAATCTACAATGTAAAAGATCAATAGAAGTGTCAAATTTTTGCACATGAAAATGTACTATATATAAAACTTAAAAGTTAGAAAAATACAAACTTCTTCTCCTTCAAACTAGGACAAAGGATTAGACATTTAAACTGCAAAGAACTCCAATGAATAAATAAAAATAAGCAATCAAATAGGAAAATATGCAGAGATCTAGAGGAGTCATTGACAAAATGCAAAGACTAAAACAAAAAAAAAGCACTAATAACCAAAGAGCAGGCAAAACTTTGTTTTTGGCCTATGACACCTGTCAGTACTGTGTTGGAAATGTTGATATTGGGAGAGAAGATTTAATGAGGCAGATGCATGACTGGTAGTAAAGTAAAGCTGGTGTACGTTTTGGTGAGGAAAGTAAATCTAAAGTAAATGTGAAGTAGATCTTCACAATTTGGTGAAGAAATTTAGAAACATCCATACAAAACTTCCAAGTGGTACTCTTCCTGAATCTATAATTCTATTTCTGGGAATCTACCTGATGAAAACAACCAGAGATATTAATTTGTGGAATAGAATAAGACCCACAATATTTATTTGTGATAGTGAAATATCTCAAGGAACAAGATGTCCATCCATCAAAATACTGGAGCTTAAAATTGACTCTAAATTTGAATGCTGGAACTGGCTTGCATTGGCATATGAGAACCAATGGTGTACAATGTTCAGTGACATTACACTGGTGATGTCATAAACTGACCATGATGGAAGCATTTACATCAAGGAGATTGGCAAATGCCATGAAGAGGCAAAGAGGGGACACCTCCCAGCACCCGAGAACCTGTCGCTAGACATTTGCCAGAATACTACTGCTTGGCATTACATGATATCCACGTAACAGACCATCGTGGGGCTTGTAAAATAATTCTTTTATGACAAAAGCACCAGCTGAAACTGTATAAACACCATACTCCTAGTTATCACTACATATAGATTTATCATTTGTATTTTGTTTTATTTTTCACTTTGAAACAAGTGTGAAAAAAATTCACAAAAGACATAATCAGTTTTGCTTCTAGGAAGTGATATTAAAGAATAATTTTTAAAACTATTTATTTTTTAATAACTTTATTTACTTATTTGTGTGTGGTGCTGAGGATCAAATCCAGTGCCCCACATGTACTAGGCAAGTGCTCTACCACGGAGCCACAACCCCAGCCCAGAAGAGCATTTTTAGTGCTTCAGGTTTTTCATTTTCCAACTACAGAATCCCTGCCTTATGATAGTTTGATTTGCAATTTTTTGACTTTACCATGGTGTGACGGAGGTATTCACTTAATGGAAATTTTGAATTCAGGTTTGGATTCTTTTTTATTTATTTATTTATTTTTTGGTACTGGGGATTGAACCCAGGGGTACTCCACCACTGAACCACATCTCTAGTCCTATTTTATATTTTATTTAGAGACAGGGTCTCACTGAGTTGCTTAGGGCCTCGCTAAGTTGCTGAGGCTGGCTTTGAACTTGCGATCCTCCTGCCTCAGCCTCCCCAGTGCTGGGATTACAGGCGTGCACCACCGCGCCTGGCTGGATTCTTTACCTGGCCTACTAATGTGGTCCGCAAGCCGCAGCTTCCAGTCAGCCACATGCTCAGGAGGGTTAACAGTCCACCCTGGTGTGCTGAGCTGCCAAATGGGGAAGCTTGGTAAGTCAGGTATATCAAGCACCATTTTCAACTTAGGATATTTTCAATTTACAATGGACTTATCAGGACACAACCTGATTGCAGCTTGAGAAGCAATAGTATATGAATTTCATGATCAAAAAATAAAATTTAAGTAGAGTAGTCTCTTGGGGGCATGTGTAGACTGTGCTTTGGTTGAATTGGTGCTAATGGTTATTTAGGAACTTGGTTGCCAGAAATCGGGGCGGATAAAGACAAGGTCATTAAGAGCTGCAGACCAAGGGATTTGGTTTTCCCTGAATGCATCTGTTTCCATGCATGTACCACACTGTTTTAATTGCTGTGGACTTACAACATATTTTTGTAGCTGGAAGCATAACAACTGTGTTTTACTCTTCTTTTTGAAAAATTATGTTAGCTAAAGTCCAGTAACTTTAAAATTGCTTCGGTCAAATTATGAAAAACTTCTGTTGACTTCATTGTTATTACATCAAATCTTTATTTAATTTGGGCTTTTTCCCAGGAGTGTCTTCCTCAAAACATGTTCCCTCAATTTTCCTAAATCTTCTTTTATAGCCCTCAGTAAAGTTTTATATTTTGCTTCGTATGGATTCTTTCATTATCTTTTTGGAGTCATCCCTAGAGATTTTTTGTTGTTGTTATTGAACAAGGAGTCATCCCCACCCCCCATGTCTTCAAGTCTACTATAGCTGGTATACAAAAAAATTCTATTGACTTTGGCCCATTAGCATGTATCTGGCCACATGACTGAATCTTGTTATTTTTTAATAGCTTTCTGATGATTCTCCTGGGCTTTCTTGATGTATGGTACTGTCTGACAGTAACATGATTTCATCTCTTCCTCCAGAAATTATCTCTCTTATCTGCACTCTATATGGAGTTGCATTGCAGGAGAATTTGAGAACAACGTGGCCTAATAAATTCAGCCCTTGGCGTCCTTTCTTGTCCCAACTTAATGACAATATCTGTGATGCTTCCTCATGGAAACTGAGATTAAGTTTAACATTTTGCTTTTCCTTATTTTAGAAAAATGTTAAAAATTTAAATTGAGAATGAATACCAAAGTTCATTAACTGCCCTTGTGACATCTATTAGGACCATACACAGGCATTTTGTTATATTAGTAGATTAACTACTATCAAACAGCTTGCCTTCCAAGTTTCTCTGCTTCGTCTTGGTGGATGTTGTCATGAACAAAAGTGATCTTTGGGCTTGCTAATGCTTACTTGTTTTTCCACTCGTGTTTTATGTATGTGTGGGTGTGGGTGTGTAAACCCAGGGGGCTTCAAGTCCAGGCCAGTCCTGACATCTGCAGGACCTAAGATGAGGTCAAGGCCCTTCGAGCAGAGCAGAAGCAGAAGCCCACACACTCTATGCCTAAGCATCAAAAAGTTGTAAGCCAAACTGCTGAACCACTGATATACATTTTATCCTACCTTCTCAAATATACTCATCCAATGACAAAAAATCATGGATAAAGCTATGACTCTTTATGAATCTTTGGTATGACTACACTGTAGCAGAGTATTTTTTTTTAAATTGAAGCTCATCATTACTGTGTGTAGGTCTGGGAGCTCTCGTGATGGATTGTCAATATCTGGTTGTGTAATAAAATGCATAAGCAGGAAATCCTAAGAACAGGATTTTGATCCTTACATTTCAGCAAAATCTCCTATCACTGTAATCAATATTAGCACACAATATTTTCTATTGATTATTATCAATGAACTAAAATATTAAAAATAAAATGGATTTTTTTTTGGTCCTGGGGATTAAACCCAAGGGTGCTCTACCACTGATCCACATCCCCAGACTTTTATTAATTAATGAATTAATTTAATTTTAAAATTTTGAGACAGGGTCTCACTAAACTGCTGAAGTTGACTTTGAACTTGCAATCCTCCATACCCAGCTAAAATATAATTAAATGCCAAGTACTGTATACAAAATATGATTATATTTTTATAAAAAAGTAACTAAAAATGTAAAAGAAAATTAAAGTTTTCATATTTTTAAATCCTGATTTCTTTTGTCTAAAATATTGAAAATTGTCTTTTACTAGATGAGGTAAAACAAATCATAATTAACATACAATTTTAAGTCAGAATTTTGAAATAAAACAGAACTTAAATGTAAATTTAGTTAAATCTTATTACATAGTTTAGTAAACATAAGACCATCTGCAGTTCTAGCAGAGGTGCTCTGTGTGGTTTGTGTGGATCAATGTTTAGACAAACTTAGGACTAATATGAATTATTAGTATTAAAAATGGTCCTGAGCTGTCATGAGCAACTGGAAATATGCTAATCCATGGGGGGACCTCCAGAAGCAAGGTAAAAAAAACAACAAAGAAAGCAAGAGGATGAGGAGTCATTCTTCCTAAAACCAATTCTCCATTGCACAAGAGCCACCTGCGCTTCTGCTGTCTAGGCGAGGGTTTGGCAAGTCAGCGTATCGATCCTCCCTCTTCCCAAGCTCTCCATCTTCCCAGACTCCGGGCAGGGTCTGTCTCCAAAATCAACAGAAACGCCACCCACAGTCCCTCCCGGCGTCTGCACACACTCGTCTTTTGTTCTGATGACGTGGACGAGAGACATGGAGGAGGGCTTCTGTTTTTTTGTCCTAAGCAGTGTCAGTGGGTGAGAATGGGTGCCTAGGGGTGCATGGTCAGCACTGGGCACCCACGCCTGATGCAGACACCGCCTGCTCTTTAGTTCATTTGTGTGTGCATATATATGTATACGTTTCAGTAACTTACCTTCAGGTGGACCAGCAACCAAAGTGTGTGTGTGTGTGTGTGTGTGTGTGTGTGTGTGAAAAACAACCAAAGTGTATGTATTATACACACACACACACATTTTATATATACATATTTATGTGCTTTCCTACATATGTATATTTCTCAAGCCTAACTATCTATCATCTATCTATCATCTATTTTACCATCAAGAGGAGCAAAAACAAATGTAGTAAAATGTTAATAGCTAGTAAATCTAGGAGATAGACAGCTGTTCATTGTTTAATTCTTTTAACTCTCTGTGTATTTGATATTTAAAAAACCTTGCTTGCTTCTTCCCTCTTACTTGTTTTGATTCCAATCTGTCTGTAACAGAACCAATGCTCTGTGTAGGGATCCAGTCTTGGCAGGGCCTTGGTCATCCCCACGATTGACCTCTTCCCTGTACAGCTGTTAGGGGGTCAGCAGGTTTGGGAGTTTACCAAGTACGTACGTCAGAGGGAAAAAGAATTGAAAATAAATGTAAGGGGGTGGCTATAACCACTGGACTCCATCTCTGGGGGAGGAGGGAGATGGAGGCATGAGGGAGGTTGAAAGGGGAGGCACCAAGAAGAGTCAGTGAGGGATGAGTCTGGAGTGGGATGCTTGGGGCTGGTGTGCTGCGGCCAAGGGCAGAGGCTCAGCTTCTGAGAGCTGGACTTCAAGAATGGTTGATTATTGGTCATGACCGTTTGTAGGGATCAGAGGGAAAGACTGTTGGGAGTGAGACGCATCAAGGGCTTAGCAGAAGGAGGCGCAGTGTATTTCCTGAACGCTCCAGAGCCAGCCATGAGCAGCCGAATGCAGGAACTCCTTCCAAACCACCTTGGACAAGGCACTTCTCCTGTCTGAGACTCAGTTTCCTCATCTGTAAAACAAGTCCCACCTGCAAAGGGCTGTAGCGTGGTCAGTGCATAGCACAGGACATGGCCCAGTGAAGATCAGCTGTTAGTATGGTTGGATGGAACCTAGAAACTTCTGCTTTTCAGCCACTTCTGATCTGCAAAAATGGTGATTTCCTAGAGTTCAATCTAATATTTGAGCATTTTATTCTTTTCAATAAAGGTCATGCATTATATTTCCAGTGCAATATAGTTTAACAATTTGCAGTGCTGTTTTATAATTTCCTAACTTGGGGGTTGCAAAATATGTTTTCTTGAGCTCTGAGGACCCAGATGTTTGAAAAAAGTGCAGGTGTATCCGGAGTGGCTACTGAACCATGGGTTCCCAACTGTCCTGTGGCAGAGGTGATGCCCTTCTGGAGAATTCTGGGTATGAAGAGGCTGAAGGTATGGCCCAGTTGATATGGTGATGCCCCGTTCAATAGGTGGTCCTGAGCTACAGAGCCATTCTGTTCTTGACCTTGAGTTCCAGATGCCAACTACTTGGGAGTAGAAAGTTCTGGGCACAAGCCAGTAATCATAATTGGGCTGCTCATACTCAGGACCTTGGCTCGGCTTGCTTTGAAGAAACTTGCCCACAGTAACCCTTTAATGATAAAGCTTATATAATAAGCGTGCTGAGCTTGCAGGCTGGACCACCGAGCCCCGGCCTTTTTCTCCATTTGCAGGTCAGTCTGTCTTTTCTCCCTCCTCTCGTCACCTGGTCTGGTAATCTCCCTGGAATAAATTGTCCTGCAGGTCAAGACAATTGGCACCGAAGATGGGGCCACACACTTGCTCGACACGCATGTCTGTCTGCTGAGCTCCCCTACCCGTGGCCCAGGGTGGCATGACTCAGGCTCAGGGACTGATTTCTTCCAGGCCACCAGGGCTGACTCCTGAAGACCAGGGCCTGGGTGAGAAGCTCTGCCAAAGTGGTGGGGGACCCAGGGCTCCAGAGGGCAGAAGAGCTTCCAGAGCTGGGCCTGTGAGCCCCGCAGACGCCCGGAGAAGGGGCCATGCAGCCAGGCTCCATGGCAGGGCTCCTTGGCACAGGTTCTGGGTCCCAGAGCTTCTGATGGAGGCCGATTCCCCACCGCGCTGGAGAATGCGTCGATGATCTGATTGCCACGGGTACAGGATGTTTTGTCTTTGACTTGGCAACTTTCAACTTATTGATTCACTTCCTGTTGGTTTCTCTGTCAAGACTCGGCATCAAAGAATTTGAAAATGAACTTTGTGTGCACTTGAAAGCATTGTGTCACCAGGGCTGGCACTTTTCCACGACCACGTAGGATCAAAATGTCACGTCGCTGGTCCTCGGGAGTCATTTGGCACGAGGCCTTTATTTCGGAAGAGTTGAGGAAAAAGATAATGAGAAGGTGGGTCCTTGTTTAGAAACCAAGGTCCTCTGAGTCATGAATTCAAAAGTTGGGAGGGACTTGAGGAACATACAGTCCCGCTGCCTGCTGATGAAGAATCCATGATATTGATTCCAAGTGATCAAAAGGCTCCGACTCTGAGGCAGTAGTTCCTCTTAGGAGTCTCGGGCAAAGCTGTCCATTTTCTGTCCCCGCAAAAGCAAGATTCTGTGTGGGCGACTCTCCCTTAGCGTGTGGTCCTCGGGCTTGGCAGGTTGAAGGGCATCCTGGGAGGGTCTCCCTCCATTCTCAATACCAGTGTCCTGGTGAAAAGGACTGGGCTTTCCCAGGGAGGGCTGGGGACAGCACAGAGGAGAGCCAGAGGCCTTCAGAGGGAGGCACAGTGGAGGGGGGGCTGTGAGTTCTGTGTTGGTTCTGGAACGTATCCTGGGCACTGGGGGCAGGTCAGGAAGGGAACAGGGAAAGGGACGATTCCACATGGGGAGGTGGGGGCCTCGGCTAGAGGACACCTTACACCGCCTGCTGCTGCCCAAAGCTTCCTGTGTGGTTCAAACCTAGACGGTGGGCACAGAGAGCAGGGGGCGGGGGCCTGGGTTCTGCATACACCCCCAGTGAAGCGCATTCGAACCTGGGTCTTCCTGATTCCTACACTCCCCCTGCCACCCTGGGGTGGGCACGGCAGGATGGGGCTTCATCCCACCCTCGATCAGCCCCCTGGGTCCCTGATGTGGCTTGGTCATTCTTCCCAAAGTAATGTTTATCCGTGTGGAATTGGTGGTTCAGGAGAACGGAAGCTCTCCATGCGGTAATGACAGCTTCCTTGGCGGGAGAGGAAGCGGGCAGGTCGTCTTCCTGGAGCTTCTAAGACAAGAGGGTGGAGAGTTCACAGGCCTCTCTGGAGCAGCTGGGTGGGTTTTGCTCAGAAAACTAAAGGACACCTCTCTGCTGAATGGAATGAAGTTGACCTTCGAGAAGACACCAAGCTTGGGTCTTAGGCTTTCGTATGGGAAGATCACCAAAATAAACTTGGGACTTCCAAAGGGACCCTGCGTCTTATGCTTCAGAAATACAAGAAACTCCACGCGGTGGGACATGAGGGTCGATTGCCGTGAGCCTTCTAGATGTGAGATTTCCCGGGCGTCTCGAGTTCCACAGTTGTTCCCAGTACTTGGCCTCTGTTCTCTTCCTCATTTCGGGTTGGCTTGTGAATAGGTGAAGTCTTCCTCTGACCCTTCCCGGGGCGCCACAGCCCCTTTCCCAAGGCAAACACGGAGGAGGACCTTGAATGCTTTTCCAGGAACAATCTCTTCACTCGCAGATGGCAGCACAGTGTCCACGCCGTCCTGGCCTCGCTCTTCCCAAGCACTTGGTATGTTTTGGCGACCTTCCCTTGTTAGTTCCGAGGACCACGGAGTTTATTGCTTCCTCTTCTCTGCATCACATCCACTGTGTGCCCGGAACATCATTCACAGAAACTCTTGTTTACTGATGACAATCGGGTGTTTCCTTGTTTTCTTTCTCTTTTGCTATTTTAAAATGTTGCCTGTGACCAATGACTTTGAACAGGTCTTTTCTGCCCTGGGTAGTAAACCTACGGGTAAATCCCTAGAAATGGAATTGCCGGGTCAAAGGTTAGACAGGCTTTTGGCTTTGAGAGGGAGGACCACATTTCCCTTTCACAGAGGCTGTTCCAATCTACATCTGCCCCAGGAAAATATGCCCACACTTTTATCAGCAAATGTTTTATCTCTGTTACTCTGTCCAGTGAAATAGGGGTTTCACTTGTGATTATAATCTGCATTTCTCTTTACCTAAGTGAAGCTGAATATATTTTAATACAATTAAGAGCCAAGTTAATTTGTTTTGTTATGAACAATCACACACACGCGCGCGCGCGCACACACACGTATTTTCTTGTAGTACTAAAGATTAAATCCAGAGGAGTGCTGCCATTTAACTACATCCCCAGCCTTTTTGGAAAACTTACTTTGAGACAAATCTTGCTAAATTGTTGAGGCTGGTATTGAACTTGCCGTCCACCTTCCTCAGCCTCCTTAGCTGAGATTATAGGGTTGTACCACTGTATCTGGCTTTAATAAATTTTCAATGAATATTGAGTTGTTGGTCTTTTCATACTGTGTACAAATGAAATAAGTCCTTTTTCAATGATAAAAGTTGTATTTCTCTAGTTTTTTCATATTTTGACTCTGCTTAGTTTTTTCATACAGATTTTTTTATTTGTGCATAAACTTATCAGTCTTTGAAAACATGCCTCAGTTTACTTCTTAGTTAGAAAGGCATTCCATACCCCAAAGCTTCAAATACTTCTCTCATGATCACTTCCAGTAGTTTTAATTTCATTTTTAACATTTACATATTTGATGTCTAAAATTTATCCTGTGAATGCATCAGCTAGGATAAGCTAGTGTGTGCGGCAGAAACCAAGAATTCCCACAGATTTACAGTTGAAAATAAAAAAGACTATTTTTAAAAATTTGCTCTTTTTAGATATACATGACAATAGAGTGTATTTTGACATATTATACATACATGAAGTATAACTTGTTCTAATTACAATCCCATTCTTGTGGTGTACATGATATGGAGTTTCACTGGTCATGTATTCATATATGAACATAGAAATGTTATATCCGATTCAGTCTACTGTCTTTCCTATTCCCGTCCCCCTCCCTTCCCTTCATTCCCCTTTGTCTAATCCAATGACCTTCCATTCTTCCCCTCCTCTCTCTTGTTGTGTGTTAGCATCCTAGTGTCAGAGAGAACATTTGGCCTTTGGTTTTTTAGGACTGGTTTATTTCACTTAACATGGTAGTCTCCAGATCTATCCTTTTGCTGGCAAATACCATAATTTCTTATTCTTTATGACTAATATTCTTTATGAATAATATTCTTTATGAATAATATTCCACTGTGTATATATGTCACATTTTCTTTGTCCATTCATTTGTTGAAGGGCACCTAGGTTGGTTCCATAGCTTAGCTATTGTGAGTTGAGCTGCTATAAACAGTGATGTGGCTGCATCACTGTAGGATGCTGATTTTAAGATCTTGGGTATATACCAAGAAGTGGGATAGCTGGGTCAAATGGTGATTCCATTCCTGTTTTTTGAAGAAGCTCCATATTGCTTTCCAGAGAGGATCCACCAATTTGCAGTGCCACCAGCAATATATGAGTGAACATTTCCTCCCCAACATTTATTGTCACTTGTATTCTTGATAGTTGCCATTCTGTCTGGAGTGAGATGGAATCTCAGTGTAGTTTTAGTTTGCATTTCTCTAATTGCTAGAGATATTGAACATTTTTTCAGATACTTGTTGACCATTCACATTTCTTCTTCTGTGAAGTGCTTGTTTAGTTCCTTTACCCGTTTATTAATTGGGTTATTTGTTTTTTTGGTGTTTAGCTTTTTAAGTTCTTTGTATATCCTGGAGATCAATGCTCTATTTGAAGTGTAGGTGGCAAAGATTTTCTCCCATTCTGTAGGCTCTGTCTTCATGTTCTTGATTGTTTCCTTTGCTGTGAAGAAGCTTTTTAGTTTGATGCCGTCCCATATATTGATTCTTGATTTTACTCCTTGTGCTTTAGGAGTCTTGGTGAGGAATTCAGTTCCTAAGCCGACATGATGGAAAGCTGGGCCTACATTTTCTTCTAGTAGGCACAGGGTCTCTGGTCTAATGCCTAGGTCCTTGATCCACTTTGAGTTGAGTTTTGTGCAGGGTGAGAGGTAGGGGTTCAGTTTCATTCTACTACCTCCAGATTTCCAGTTTTCCCAGCACCATTTGTTGACGAGACTGTAGTTTCTCCTTTCTAGGATGGCGACATTGTCTAGGGCGAGGTAACTGAATTCTTGTGGGTGTGTCTCTGTGTCTTCTATTCTGTTCCACAGGTACAAAGACTAATTTATTACTCACGATACGTGTCCTGTTTTGCTGAGCCGAGGGTTCAGGGACCAGCTAACAAGTGGATCCTTGGGAACATTGTTGGTCACTGTGGCAGAGGCGTGGTGCTGAACCATGCCTGACTTCAAATGCCTCTGCTTAAAAGTGATGCCCTCCTGTCCAATTGGTTGATTGAAGCAGATCCCAAGGTCAGGAGGAGAGGGAAACGAGAGCCCCTGTGAGCAGCGGCAGTGATCACTTACAAGAATTATAGGTTCGACATTTTATTTCCAGATGATACCCTTTTATCCCACCCTATGTAATGACAGATCCACCTTCTCCGCAGATTTGAAGCATCTTTTCATTTTCTTCACTCAACTTGACGCCAGTCCAGCTGCTCAGGACAGCTCCCTTCCTGACTCTCACTGCCACCAACAATGAGCCTGGGCTCTGGGCTATTATTCACAAGGCTAGTGTGTTGGGAAGTGGCCAAGGGGTGGAAATTTAATAAATTTAAGGCAATAAACGCATCTTTTTGAAAACTTCCAGCTTAAGTAACACAGGTGCTTCTCAAGCAGTGAAGCAATTGGAAGCATTACCTGAACCAGGGACCTAACCCAGTGCTCCAAACACCAGGTGCTCTAGCAGAGAGTTTGGGCATAGCCAAAACCCAGACCCAGAGTGGTAGAGCTGGAGGGAACTTAAAATTAGTGCTTCTCAGCCCTGGTGGCATAGGAGAATCACCAGGGAACTTGTAACAAACAGATTCCCAGGCTCGCCCCAGGCCAATGACATCAGAAGTGGAGGGTGTGAGGTCTGGGGACCCTGGTCATTTGAAAACCTCCAGGTGGTTTTGTTGTACAGCCGAGGTCGAGAACCACCACTGAGCAGGTGCAGACCGTGGTAAGCGAACCGCCCACGGCCAGCCTGGGACCAGAACAGGCCTCTAGGAGCCCCAGCCTGGGAGCAGCCACCAGGGCCTCCTGAGGCTGCCTGTGACTGTGTGCCCAGGGCTTTAGGTTGCGAATCATTAGGGGGTGACATTGCCCTGTTCCCCAAGGAAGGGGTGTGCGACTCGCTGGGTGGCTTGCCCAACACCATGCAGCTTAAAGGGGCAGCATTCAGGGGAAAACCAGGCCCGGAGCCCCTACCCAGCCCCTCACCTGTATCCCCAAGGGGCCTGGGACACTCACAGCCTCGTCTCCTTCCTGTAGAGAGGAGGAGTTATGTAGTGTGACCATGAGACGTGTTGGAATGTGAATGTCCTTCAGCGCTGCAATCAATCCCCTTCTCACCTGAATCCTACTTAGGGAGCAGAACTACCCAACCTGGGCCAGAGTGGGGATGCCCCGGCCACCAGCTGGGCCCTCTGCCCCAATTCTGTGTGGCTCTCCCCTGGGAGAAGCACAGTGGAAAAGGGCAGGGATCTTCCCCAATAGCACCGGGTGGGAGGGTGAAGACTGAAAGAGAACCGTGGGGGCCACCGGGGACATGCTGCTTGTCCCCATATCTCGGCTCATGTGAATGGTGCAGCAGTGAACCTGGGGGACAAAGATCTCTCTGGGATCCTGCTTCCAATTCTCTTAAGTACCCTGAGATGGGACTGCAGGATCGCATGGTAGGTCCATGGTTCATTTTTAAGGGACCCCCCACACTTCCCACAGCAGCTGCCCATTTCTCCTTGCTACCGGCAGCGCACCCAAAGTGCTCTCCTTCCTCCACACACTTGGGTGCTAGCTTGTGGTGGGTTTATTCTTGTTTTGCTTTGGTACTGGGGTCTGAACCCAGGGATGCTCTACCTCTGAGCTACATCCCAGCCCTTTGCATTTTTAAATTTTGAGACAGGGTCTTGCTAAGTGGCTGAGGCTGGCCTTGAACTTGCAGTCCTCCAGCCTCAGCCCCTCAAGTTGCTGGGGTTGCAGGTGTGCACCACCGTGCTGGCCTCCTTGTGGTTGTCACTTGCACTTCCTGGTGACGAGTGGTGTTGAGCATCTTTTCACATGCCCATTGCCTTTCATCTGTCTTTCTTGTCCTTCCCCCATTTCCACCCCCCCCCACATTCTTAAATTGGTGCATTATAGTCATGCACACTGATGGGATTGTTGTTACCTATTTGTACTTGTGCACAGTTTAACAATACAATCTGGCCAATAACACTCCTCAGCCTTTTGCTCTCCCCTCCTCCCCACCTTGGTCCCTTTCCTCTGCTGATCTCCCCTTGATCTTCACGAGATCCACCCCACCTTTCTTTTCCTTCTTCCTCTCTAGCTTCTACATAGTAGAGTCAACACATGACCCTTGACCTTCTGAGTTTGACTTACTTCTTTTAACATAATGGTCTCTAGTTCCATCCATTTTCCTGCAAATGACATAATTTCATTTTTCTTTATGGCTGAATAAAACTCCATTGTGTATATAGAGCACATTTTCTTTGTCCATTCACCCACTGATGGGCACCTGGGCTGGTTCCATAGTTTGGGTGTTGGGAATTGCCTGTGGAAAGCATGCTATGCGTGGATCACTGCAGCACGCTGACTTTAATTCTTCAGGATAAACACAGAGGAGTGGTATGCTGGCTCACAGGGTGGCTCCAACCTAGCTTTTTGAGGAACCTACATACTGATTTAGCGGTTGTACTAATTTACAATCCCACCCAGTGTAGAAGTGCTCCTTCCCTCCAGTCCTCTCCAGCATCTATTACTGCCTGTTTTCTTCATGACTGCCGTTCTGACTGGAGTGAGGTGAAATCTCAGTGTAGTGTTGCATTTCCTTGATTGCTAATGATGTTGAACATTTTTTATATATTTGTTGGCCATTTGTGTTTCTTCCTTTGAGGAGTGTCTGTTTAATTTGTTTTCTCATTTATTAATTGAGCCAACTTTTTTGGTGTAAAGTTTTTAAGCTCTTTATGTATTTCAGATATTGATCCTGTGTCCGAAGAACAGCTAGCAAAGATTTTCTTCCGTTCTGTGGGCTCTCCCTTCACATTCTTAGTCGTTTCCTTTGCTGTGCCTTTTATTTGATGCCATTCTATTGACTAATTCTTGGCATTGTTCCTGAGCTCCAGGGATTCTGTTGAGAGAGCCATCGCCTGTATCCATGTGCAGGAGTTTTTTGGAGGAGTTGCATCATTTCTATTCTAATTCCTACATCTTTGATCCATTTTTGGTTGATTTTTGTGCAGGGTAGAGATAAGCGTCTATTTTCCCCACTTTTTTGATTGATGGGAGCTCCTAAGTATTTTTTGCATTAAGTCCTTGTCAGATATACAGTTTGCAAATATTTCCTTCTATTCTGGAGGTGGCTCACTCACGATATAAGTACAATGAAATATCATTCAGCCTTAACATGTAGGAAATCCTGAAACGTGACAATGTGCATGACCTGGGAGGACGTTTTGCTAAATGAAATGGACCAGTCACAAATACCATGTGATGCCACTTACATGAGGTTTCCACTGCAGTCCAACCCACAGACGCAGAGAGTGAAATGGCAACTGCTGGGTGGGAGCTGCCAATCATCGGCTCTAAGGTTCAGTTACACAGGATGAATGAGTTCTAGAGATCCGAGTTCACCCTTGTGCCTGCGGTTAATGCTACTGTGCTGTACCCCGTCAAAGGGCAGAGCTCATGCTCAAAGTTCTTGTTTGTAATAAAAGGCAACAAGGGAGGAATTCGGCAGGACCAGCTCACTTCCCAGTGCATTTCCTTCTGGGCGTCGCGGGGCTCGCTGGGTTTTGGTGTGGCCTGCCCTAGAGCCAGCAGACAGCCCCACGTGCGGAGTACAGATCCAGCCGATTTAAGGGTCCCACCTCTGGGCTCTCCTAACGAGCAGCGGGGCTTCTGGGGAGCTCGTGCAGCCAACAACATCGGACCACTTTCCTTGGCTGCTATCCCCAGGAGCAGGGCAGTCCGGTGGATGCCAAGGCTGGCTTGGTGAGCTCTTGTCCAGTAGCCCCTGTGGCCCTGGCCACCCCTCTGGCTCTGTCTGCAAGGACACCTCTAGACCCACTAAGCAACAAGACTGTAGGGCACAAGGCCCGCTGCAAACCCTCTGGGAACAACTTTTCCTGCTTTGCTTTGGGGGTTTGTGAGGTTTTCTGTCCTGTCTCCCCACTGCCTCCCTCTGCCAGCCGTGTCCCAGGGCTCTGCTTCGTGTGTGTATGTGTGTGTGTGTGTGTGTGTGTGTGAGAGAGAGAGAGAGAGAGAGAGAGAGAGAGAGAGAGAGAGTCTCAGTCTTGGTCTTCTCCCCGCCCCCTGCTCCCTTCTGTGCTCCTAATGTTGGAACCGCCCAGGTCTGCTGAGGGTTCCAGCCAGTCAGACTGGGTCACCAGCAGATCCACATGGCTCAGGCAAGGTTCTTCGTCTGTTATAGGAGCGCCCTGGTGAAATGCACAGGAGGGAGGGCTCAGGGTGCAGGAGAGGCCTGCAGGGTGCCACGGGATTTGTAGGCAGGCAGACTTCACTTCTACTTGGGGGACGATGGGGGCAGTTCCTTGTCCTCTGTCCCTGAGTTTCCTCGGCTGTCAAATGCAAGGGGCCTGCTTGAGGCGGGATTTGCAGGGGCCGCGTGAGTTTCCCTCAAGTTCTGAAAACGTGCCTGGCAAAGGGCCAATGTCCTTACGGCCTCCAATGACCAAGGGGGCTCAGAGTGACCAAGTCACTTACAGTCACACAACTAGTGGCGGGCATCGAGTCACCTCCTAGCTCCCCTGCCCCCAGAGTCTTCCTGAAGTGCCATTGGCTTCTCCTTGTCTTTCTTGAACTGGATTCTGCTCTGTCGTGGCGTCACTGTCTCGTGCTCAGGCCAGCTGTGCCCAGCTCTGCCGTGAGCTCCTTGAGTTCTGGCTCGCCCGTGTGTGTGTCAGGATGGTCTGTCCCCATGTCACAGGCTCTTGCTTGTCCCAGACGTAGGTAGGCTTTGAGCTTCCTCATTGCAGGAATCTGAGGCCATAGGACAGCTGGAGGGCCCCTCATGGCATAGGTATTGTGAGATGACTGGACCCCATCATCTCCAAGATTGTGGATGTGGGGCAGGGGACTGGCCGCACTGGAGGGACATAGAAGTGTGGGGATGGGCAGAGGTAGGGTGCACTGAGCTACCTGCACCTCAGTCCTCGCAGACACTGGGGGTGTGTCCACAGCAATGTGTGGGAATGCCGAATCCGGAGCTCCAGCCCGAGGTCCCCAGCATGAGACAGGGCTGGCTTCAGGGGACCTTGAAGCCCTTACCAGACTTGATTCGGCCTCTTTGGGTGGGGCTCTGTGAGCTGTAGGCCGGGCAGGCCTGGGAGGGCCCCCAGTGGCTGAAATGGACTGCCCTGCAGCCCCACAGGGCGGAGGGCAAACAGAGCACGTTTCATTGGGGAAACTCAAGGGACAGGGCATTGCTGACCAGCAGGGGTGTGACCAGCAGTTGCGCCTGCTGGGTGCTCAGTCCAGCATGGGTATTCATTCCACGGTGTCTCTCCAGCCCGTGTGCAGGAGATGCACCACGCAAGAGGCGCGCGGCCATCACCTGACCCCTTTGCCATGGGTGAGGGGCTGGGATCCCCTGACGGAAAGGACCTCGGCTGGTGCTGCCTTGAGGAGGAGTTGTCTGGGTCTCGAGTCAGTCCCTCTCCAAGAGCGAGCTCTCCTGGGGTCGGGCAGGTGAAGCTGGCAAGTGCAGGCCCAGCTCTGCGTTAGACTCCATGCAGTACCGGTAATCCCACGGCAGACTCCAAGCCCGGCTGCAGTACTCACAGTGGCAGGGGATTAGCATCCTAGGGCTGCTGAAGCAGTGACCACCAACTGGGTGGCTTCAAGTGACAGAAGCCTATTCTCTCACATTTCCAGAGGTCAGAGGTCCCCAGTCAAGATGCTGGCCAGACTGGGCTCCTGGAAGGCCTGGGAGGAGGACGCCACACAGCTCCCAGCTCCAATGGCTCCAGGCCATCCTGCTGCCGCGTCCCTCTGCTCTCTGCTCTGGCTTCACGTGGCTCCTCCTGTGTCCACGTCTTCTCTTCTCCTGGCTCTTAAAGGATGCTTGTCACTGCATTGGTGTCCTTGGATAATCCAAGATGATCTCATCTCCAGATCCTCAACTAGTGACATCCGCGAGGACCCTTTTCCTAATCCAGATCCCAGGCCCAGGGCCACAGTCCACCACTCAGGCGGTGACAACAGTGTGCTGCTCCAGCCCTTACCTGTTGTAAGAACAGCTCTAAGCCCCTCCCCTCATCGACTCCTTCCACCTCCACGCCCGTACGGAGCAGGTGCGACTATCACCCCTGTGCGCAGGTGAGGGGCTCCCCGTTTATACAGCAGACCAAGGCCTGAAATTTGCTGCAAAGTACAAATCAAGCAGGGAGTTGGACCTGGCTGCTAACCCCTAGGCTGCCCTGCCCCTGGGTGAAGTGGGTCCTTGGCGGGCATGAAGATAACTGGCCTTTGGTGTCACCAACTCCTGTACTCCTAGGGACTTCTTGCCTCTGGGTGATACACAAATGGGTCTGATGACAGGTGTTCCGGTGGGAACTGTGGGTGCAGGCTGGGCTTCTTGCTGGACTCTCTGAAAGACTGAATTGCCCAGGGGAGTTGGGGGTCCCTGATGGGGTCCCAGGTTCTGACCATTCTTTTTTTCACCCTATGCTGATTTGACCTGGTAATTTTTTTCCTCCTGAACTAGAAGATCAACCCTGTCCTCACCATATGCCCCAAAACCCTACCCCAAAAGCAACCCCTCGGATCAGGGTGTGCGGACATCAGGCCCCCCCTTGCTGGGACGTCAGGTGCCAAAGGTCTTGTCCTCTCCACGGGCTCTCTTTCAGGGTGTGCTCCTGCCCCCACCCTCACCCCATCATTTAAGTTCTGTGAGCACATGCCCAGTGCCTGGCATACAGCAGGCACTCAATTGATGCTTGTGGAATGAATGACGGAGGAGCCATTTGAGAGGGCCAGCCCATCCTGTGCCAGGATCCCTGCTGGCTCTGAATCTTGGCCTCTCCTGGGCCGAGGAGCTGGGGCTCTGTTCTCTCTCCCTGCGCCCTCTTGCTGTCAGGTCTCCGCTGCTGCACCCCTCTCCATCCAGCCCCTGCAGGACCACAGGGGACACCTACTGATGCTGGCGGGAGCTTAGGCTGAGGTGGGGTGTCCCCCAACACCATTCACCCTTTCTTCTCAAGTAAGAGAAGCCTGAGGGTCAGCCATGCAGGTGGTCATCTGAGATAGAAGCGCTGTTTCCTGCTCTGCTGCAGCGAGGTGCACCATGGATGGGGACTGGCCACAGGGTTGAGCCATTAGCAGGTATGGGTTTGTCCTTCCCTTCTCTTGCCTGCTTCTTGCTGGTTGGAAGTTGGTAACATTGTTGAGTCATCTCCAAGCATCCAAGTGGAGAGGACCCCTGGGGACGGCAGACCTACAGGGCTCCATCAGCCTGGGCTCCTGATGCCAGGCGCAACTGCCCTGCCAGCCCGCAATGCCACTCATGACAAACTCTAAACTAGTCTAAGCCACTTTCATCAGCAGCTACTTCTGGGGGCCCCTTTGGATAAGGTTATCTTATCTCCAGCTCATCAGTCCCCACCGCTGACCCAGTTCCCCGCTCCCATTCACTTGTATTTCTCCAGAATAGTTGCAGAATGCGTAGGGAAAGCCGAGTCCTGAGACAGGGAAGGACTGACGGGCTGACCGGGCTCTGCTCTAGTTCTCCCTGGAACACGGTGTTCTGCAGCTCAGCGTGCTATGTGGTCCTGGGGTGTACAACCCAGGTCCGGCAGGAGATCCTCCATTGCAAGTGGGGCGTGCGCAGGCACGGCAGCTTTGCTGGACCTGGGCACTGGCTCACAGTGGACCCCAGGGTTCAGACACCCCTTCCTGCCTGTCCATAATACACCAGCTCAATGTAACCTGTTTGCATGGGTCTCACGGGACTCAGCCAAGCTGGCAGTTAATGCCCAGGGGAGCTGGTTTGCAGCAGGTGTGGGGTTTGGTTTCAGGTGTGTCTGGCTCAGGCCTGTGTGGCCGGGACTCAGGTGGAGGGTGACCTACAGATAGAGATACACGCCTGTGATTTGCTTAAGATTAGGAGGAAGTGTTTAGGACACTTGTTGTCCCCAGGGTACCCATTCATAGGTGACCCCAAAGCAAGCTTTGTCGGCAGATTTCAAACAGATATTGCCAAAAACTTTGCTCAGCCCCACAAAGGGATCAAAGACCCAGTGCTACTCTTCCACCCTGCTAGTGACACAGGTTAATCCTTCCTAGTGTCACAGGGGCAAGAGCATTTAGGAGCTGCTGCTCAGAAATGAGGCCACCAGAGCAGAAGCCTCAGCATCCCTGAGAAACGCAGGCCCTTGGGTCCCTCCCACCAGGCCTGCGGAATAAATATCTGCTTTTTAACAAGCTCCACAGGGGACTAGTATATACAGTCAAGTTTGAGAATCATTAAGTTATTAACATGGATGAGACTAGAAGAGTCAGACTTTGAAATAAAATGACCTGAATCCCAGGACTGCTGCTTGCTGCTGAGCCATCTTGGGTTTATTTCTCAGCTTCTCTGATCCTCAACTATGAAACGGGAATAATAATATTAGGTTCAGCCATAAGAAAGTGCCCTTCTTTAGGTAGGTTGAAAACAAACAAACAAACAAACAAACAAACAAAAAACAGGCCGAATACAAGCCACTTCCATTGGGTTGTTGAGAGAATTTATTTAAAAATGAGAAACAATTTATAAAGCAACTGGTACATAGAGGGTGTCCTTGGATGGTCTTGCCTGGGTGCAGTGGGCGTGGCCTTGATTCCGCTTACTCTTTGCTCGCGTGGGTTCCCATGGAACCAAGCCAGCCAGCTGGACATTTGCGGGTTCTTATTAGACTTAGCCTCTGCAGCAGGGGCTCCTGGTGGGGCCAGTGTTAGCTTCGTGTCTGTGAGAAACTGTACAAGGGGTCCTGCCCTCTTTTCTGCAGAAAAATATTTCCCATTTCACTTCCAGACAAAGAGATGGAGTCTCAGATAACCAGATGATGTCACTGGGGTGCCTTGACCAATGACCCAGTGTCCCAGTGAGTGTCTCCTTTTCTGTTTGCTCTGAGTCACCCAGCACGCCCCGGAGCACTACCCCAGTGGGTTTCCGACCTTCCCCAGGAACAGCACACTGCCTGTTTCCATGTGGAAAGTCACCACCAGGAAGGGCCAGCTGAATCCAGCGGCCAGTGGGGTCGAGGGAGCAAGGTCCAGGTGGGGCTTGAGCTGGATGCTGGTGGCGGAGGAACCTCTGAGCCCCCCTCCTCCAGATCATCATGGCCTTATGAGTCACCTGCAAGGAAAATTCTGGAACCATCACTCTACCACAATTTTCTTTCTATTCCTTTTCGTGATCCTGTACTTGTCCATCCATCCACTTACCCAGTCACTCATCCTTGCATCTGTCTTTTGAAAAATTTGCTCATCTATCCACCTAGTACTCTTAAATACACCTGTCCAGCTGTCATTCATCCATTGACCCATTTATTCAGCAAATCATAATCCACCCACCTAAACTGTCAACTATCTGCTTATCCATCAACTACTTATGTGTTCATATAGCCATCTACCCACCTATTCACTTGTCCATCATTCACCCATCATCCATCTATCCATCATTCATTCATCCATCCATCATTATCCACATTTCAGGTGGGTTTTGTTTTTTTTTAAATCTGAGCCTAGACAGGGAGGAGAAAGCTAAGGACATGTAGTGCCCCATGAGATGCAGTGGAGTAGCCTGTCAGGGACAGTAGGGACCAGCCTGGGCAGGTGGTTAGGACCAGATGATGGAGGAATCAGAAGATCACTGAGGAGCGGGCTTCATCCTGGAGTTGGCAGGAAACTCGAAGAATATGCTCTCATGGAAACCAGGGAATGGAGTGTTTGGAGAGGAAAGAGGCTAAGGAGGACCAGCAATACACTGGGCGGGGCCACCACATGAGGGCGGGGCCTGGCTCTGGGATCAAGCCCAGTTCTTGGGGATGACAGGGGCTTCAGCCACAGTGAGGCCGGTGACCACCATCTCCCTTCCACCAGCTGATGGAGACAGAGGAGCTCAGTGGGCCCCGGGGTCCTGACGCAGGAGAAAGAGGCCTGGGGAGGAGCTGAACAGGAACCGTCTACCTTGTCTACAGAGCGGTCACAGTCTCCCAAGGGCATTGTAGACAGTGGTGACTTGGGAACTATCTGCCCAGGTCCAAATCCCCGCTCCCCCTCTTCCTAGGTGGGCCCCTCATCTTCTGCTGGACCATCGTAGCTGTCCTTTCATCGGTTGTCTGCTCTCACCCCTGAACAGTTTATCTTCCGTTTAACTTAGGTGGAATGCATTACATCATTCTTCTACTTAGAGCCCTCTGTGGCCTTCTGTCTCACTTCTGGGAAAATCAAAGTCCTATTGACCTTAAAGAGCTCTGTCCTTTCTATCTCCCGCCACACTACCTCTTGTCTACTGTGCTCCAGCCTCTCTGGCTTTGTGTGGCATGATCAAGGCAGAGTACATGCCACAGGACCTTCGCATGTATTGAGCACCCTGCCAGGAACTCTTTTCCTCCCCTTATTCAGGTCCTTGTGAAAAGTCACTTTCCCATCAAGAACTTCCAAGATTAGTGTTCCTGGGACAGATGCCCACACCCCCTTATCCTGCTGTATCTTTGTGGGTTGATTGCCACCTGACCTACTGCATGTCTGTTTGTGTATTCATTGTCCGTCCCTCCACTGTGTCCACCTGAGGCTAACTTTGCTCTGAGCTCTATCTTTGTACCCCAGCTCTGTCCGGGGCCAACTAATTCCTCCCTCACCATCACATCTCTTTCTATTGCTGCATGTGAAAGCCACCCAGCCTGAAGCTGCAGGACCCTGTGGTGCTGATATTGGACAAGGTGTTTTCCCCTGAGACGGAGTCCAAGGTCCCAATCATTTGATGAGGAAACAAAGGCCCAGAGAGGTGACGTAGCCCAAGGCCACACAGCTAAGATGAGGCAAAGCCAGGACTCGGACCTGTCTGGCCTCAAACCCACTGTCCCTTCTGGAATGTGTGTGACATGCAGGTAAAAGGTAAGTGCCCAGCACTGGTTGAGGAGGAGGATGCAGGTCCTGGTGCCCAGCGACCTGCCCCAGGCTCAGGTCCTGGCGTGACCTAACTAGCATGGTACCTGGGGATCGTTCTCTCGGCCCCTCCACGGCCCATGTTGAGATTCAATTGGCAGCAGAGCAGTCCTGGGAGGCAGACTGTGGGACAGGACTCCATGTGAGGGCTCTGATCTCACACCTGGATCAATGCCACGTGGGTGGGGTTGGTCACCACGGCAGTGAGTGCCGAGGAAAGGGTGATTTGGCCCATTTTCTCTGTTGGCTTGGCCTTCCTCCAGATTACTGCATAGCAGGAAGTCCTCACCAGACACGGCCCCTTCGTCTTGGGCTTCCATGAGGCAGGCAACTTACAAACTCCTTAGTCGGTGGTGGACTGTTATTGAAGCAGAACAGGGACCGATTCACTGCCAGCCTCAAGCTCATCGACAAAATGGGGAAGGCCGCACTTGCCTCACCTGTCCACTGGGAGGCGCTGAGGAGGCACCTGGCTAGGGCTGGGCCTGGTGAATGTCCTTGAGAAGTGGACAGGGAGGGGTGGGGAGAGGCTGTCCAGCTTTGCCTCCAGCTTTGCCTCCCCCTGCAGAGTGCTGGCTCTCTGGGTTCCTTCCATCCCCTGTCTAGGGCCTGTCGGACTTGTACTTCCTCCAGTCAGTCCTTCCTAGATCTTTCTAGAGCACAAATAGGCTCATGTTACTTTCCATTTTTCTGTTGGGTCTCAGGACAGAGTCCCAGGCCATCCAAGCCCTAGCAGAGTCTTCTAGGGCCTCGGCTCAGGGCAGGGGCCCCTCCTTCCCAGGCTGTCCCTTTCTCACCAGCTTGCCCGCAGGCCCCAGTGGGAGGCTCCTCTGCCCTTGGGACCACCTGCCACCCCAGGAGAGAGCCCAGCATCTTGACAGCGGGGCGCGATGATGTGGAACAGGGGCAGAGAAGCCAAGGCAGCGGCAAAGTTAAAGTAGACGGCATCGCGCCTTGAGCGGCCCGGCAACTCCCAGGGTTTCTCAGACGCTTCTGCTGAGCCGGCCTGGGCTCACCTTAGACATGCCCAGTGCAGGCTGCCCCGGAGGCCTCCGCCCACGGGCGCTGGTGGGAGGAGCATCTCCAGCCGGCGGTGCTGGAGGAAGATCTGGGGAAGCAGAAGTCGCGTCCTCTGCGGGGAGGCAGAGATGGGATTCTGTGCAGATCGGGAAGGCCCCTTCCAGCCCAGCTCTCCAGTCAGCCCTGCAGCCTCTCTGGCCTCCGGTCTCTGCCCTCTCACGCCCTTCCCGTGGGGGGAGGGGTGAGAGCTTTCTACGGTGCACATCCCCAGCTGAGCATGCGCTTGCAGGGCCTGCTGGTCCTCCTCTCCACATCCTCCCTGTTCCCTGCCTCCCTAGCGCTCCCTGGACCAGCCAGGCCACTCCATTCCTGGGTGTTTGCACGCTCAGATTCCTCATCCTGGACGCCCTGTCCCACCCAGGTCCCTTGGGGACTTTTTCTTTCTCGGTGACATGCTGGGCTTTGGCTTGCCAGTGGAGGCTGCCTGGCCCCAGCACAGGCGGTGTGTCTCCTGCCTGGGAACAGAATGCCCGTTCCTCCTTTGTAGGTCTGTATGTCCCTGTCGTGGATACCCAGATCCCTGAGAGGGACAGCATTTGCCCAGCATGCCACCTGGCCTCAGCAGTGTCGGGGCCAGAACTGGATCCAGAGTCTTGGGCCAGGCCGCATATGGTACTTTCAGGGAGACTAGGGACCTCACCTAGAGGTGACACTGTCTGGGTGGGGTGTGACATGGCCCAGGGGTGACTGTGCTGTGGGTGGTGTCAGGCCCTGGGGGGACAGAGGCTGAGGTCTGGGCGAGGAGGCAAGGCCCTGCCTCCCTGCCTGCGGGGGGCAGCTGACCCAGTCCTGAGCAGACTGCCCACTTGATCAGCCTCTCGGGCAGCAGCGTGCCTTCCACCTGCCCCAGCTTGCCCTGTTTGGGGAGAACGAAGACGGTGGTGGTGTTCCCAGCCTGGTCCATCTGCAGCTTGGTGCTCCGCAGCTCGGGTGGTAGGGAAGCGGTGGCGGGCCTTCCGCTTCATCATGGGGACCTGCACAGCCCTGTGTGCGTCCAGGAGGAACTCCTTTAGGCTGGGGGCCAGAGGGTCGAAGGGCTGCCTCCTCTCAGTTGAGGGGGAGGGAAACGCCACGCTGTCCTTGCAGGGAACAGAGAAGGGCCGGGTGGCCCTGTGCCAGTGGGGGAGGGTGGTTGAGGCACTGCAGTCCTGGGGTCGTGCCTGAATGCAGAGCCCAGCTCCATGACCCAGTCCTGACCTGGCCCTTACTACCTGGGTGACCCAGGGCTGCACCCTTGTCCTCCATGAGCTTCTGTCTTTCTGTTTTCACAATAGTACAGCTGTGGTAAAATTGCAAATACCACCGCTCTGCTACAGTGGGTTCTGAGGGTCCTCAAAGACCTGTGTGGTGCAGGCCTGGTTCCCAGGGTGGTATAGAGGGAGGTGGTGGAACCTTAAGAGGTGGGGCCTACGGAGAGGTCTCCGGGGTCATTGCCCGGAAGGGAACTGTGGGACCCCAGTCTCTTCCTCTTCCTCTCCTTTTGCTTCCTGGCTGTGAAGTGAGCAGCTTCGCTCTGTCAGGTGCTGGCACCATGGTGTGCTGCCTCGACTCAGGCCCAAAGCAACAGGCCCCGGCCAACCAGGACTGAAACCTCCCAAACTGTGAGCCAAAGTAAACCTTTTCTCTCTGTAAGTTATTAACTCGCCAGGCATGTTGTTATAGTGAGGAAAGCTGACCCACACGCCCAGCTCCTAAGTCTCTCTGGGAGGTGGTTGAGTTTTAAGGAGGTCTCGTTCTATATGAGCTCCTCTGAAGGAGGCCCTGTGGCTGGCTCACTGGGCCTCAGTTTCCTCATCTCTCAAGGGCACCTACCTTCTTGGGTTCTGATTAGAGTTCAATGGAAATTGAACCTGCATATCGTAACCATGGTAATCAGAACGCCACACTTAATGCTCATGTGTGTCTTTGTGAACATATTTACGTGTACATGTCAGAAATATTCACAGACCATGTTGGAGTGATGCTTTCTGACCCAAGCAAATGCACTTTCTCCTTTTTAAAAATTGTTTTCTCATCTGACCTTGAACTTACCTGCAGGGGCAAGCCTTGCTGCCTCGCTCAGGAGAGAGGGTCAAACGCACTCGGAGACCCGCAAAGTGCTGCCCAGATACAACCAGGCCACTTCCTGAGCCCTGAATGAGAACAGGGAGGGAGGGCAGCGGCCCACCTGCCTGCACCTGGCGGCTGCCTGTCAGGAGCGCTGGGGATGAGCTCAGCCAGCCCTGCTGGGGACACAGAGCCTCTTTACTCTTTTGAAAAAAAAATAAAGGACCCCTTGGCTTCAGAACTCTCCCGGTGAGCCCACGTCTCCTGGGATCTGCCAGAGGTGGGGAACCCACGCTCCGCACTTCACAGGTGGCTTATAGGGCCAAAGTGAAGATCCCAGCCCCACAGCAGAGTCCCTGTTGGGGAGGGAGGAGAACCTTTTCAATTGGGGCCTTGGGTCTTGGACTTACCCACCCACCCACTCAGAATCACTCAGGATAAGCTCCCCAGGAGTTTTTTTTTTCCCCCCATGTTAGAGGTTTGGAAATCCTTTGAAAACAGACTCAACGAATAGCATTAAAATGCAGTAGGTGGTGAACTCCCCGTCAATGGAGGTATTCAAAGGGAAGCATCAGGGATTCAGGGGACAGACACTGAGCTCCTTCTATCCATAAGTCAGAGAGGCTGAGGAAGCTTCTGTTTGTTGTGAGGAGTAGGATGAGGGTGTGACCAGAGCCTGGTGCCCAGAAGGAGCTTCCCCTTGGGGTGGCCCTGGGGCCCAGGCTGCTGAACCTTCTCTGGCCTGTGGCCAGGAGGAGGCAGGACCCCTGTGTGTGGAGCCTGAGCAGCAGATCCCGGAAGCCTTCCTGGATCTCGGCCTAGGACATCGTGTGAGGTTGAACCCCAGGCCCTCCAGTTGCTGGGTCCTGCTGGCTGTAGGGACTGGGAGGGAAAGTGTGGCCAAGGCCAGGGAGATGCTCACCGGGGAGAAGAGAATGTTCTTCCCAGGGGCGTCCAGAGCCAGCTGTCTGTAGAGGCTGAAGGCAAAGCTGATGTTGCTCACGGAAATTTTGTGGCAGGGCAGGGCCGGCCTGGGAGGGCTGTCTTGGGGGACAGGGTCCGTGAGATCAGAATCTCCTTGGGCCAGAAAATGGGTTGCAGCCATGAGCATAGTGACCAGCAGCCACCACCCCGAGGCCTCCATCCTCTCAGGGCCTTGGTCTGAAAGCAGAGGTGACCTGGAAGACAATGACGACCACCACAGTAGTAATAAATGTGATTCCTGTACCTCTACTCTGTGCAGGGCACCGAGAAAACACTTCCTTGGTGTCCTCTGGTCACCCTCACCACGGCCCAATGGGGGAGACGTTGCTTTTACACCCCTATTTGAGAGATAAGAAGAGTTTTAGAAAGGTCAGGAAACTCGCTGGAGATCCAGATGGTGGCCGGGACCTGATTCCAACCTGGGGGGCGGAGGTGGGTGACAACCACACCTAGGCATGGCCCATCCCCACAAAACACAAGGACCCCTGCTCACCCCCAGGGCCCCAGCTTGCACTGCACTGGGGACACTTGTGGCTACTGGGTCACTCCTGCTCCTCCATGCCTGTCCCTGGGCTTGGGAGCTGCCATGGGTAGCAGTGGCCACTGAGCCCTTCTCTACTCCTTCCTGTGGCCTGGGGGGTCTCCCATCACAAGCCCCCCAAGACCACTCCTGCTTCTGGCTCACGCAGAGAGCAGGGCTCATCTGATAACCCACACGCCTCCTCTGGCTGGACCCTTCTCTGAATCCTTGCTCCACCAGATGCCAGATCTGGGCCTTGGGGGATCCACTTAGCCCAAATCCCAGTCCGGATTCTCATCCCTGGTCTTGGACTTGCAGAGAGTCTGTGAGGAGCAGAGGCGCAAGAAGCAGGGGCCACCTCAGTGACTTTAGCTAATGGCTTTGCCTCTCAGGACCTCAACTTCTGCTGAGAACCCCCACATCGCAGGGCTGCATGCCAACGTCCAGCCTTAGCAGGGGTCGTGTTGCAGCTTGGTGAGGGGAAGGCATCGGTGACGAGAATAAAGCCACACAGACTGGAAGATCTGAGGCTTAGTTGAAACTTTACTGTTTCATGGCTTAGTTCTAAGTAAGTTTCACATCTCAGTTCCTACTTTACTGTTTCACACACAATTTAACTATTTTCGTTCACCTTGAATACAATCTCTTGAGCTTACATGGAAGGGAAAATGTTGCAAACTCTAAGAGAATCTAATGAGCATAAGTAGAATCAAAATAAGATAACTTCTCCTATTCCTCGAATAAAACATCACAAAAACCTTTAATTGGTTCTGGTTTTCATCTTACTAGGAATGATAAGAGTAGAGGCCATTCTCATAAATTATATAGGTTTTAGCACATCATGGTTTAAAATTGAGTCAAGAATAACAAACAGCCATATCAATCCAGCACAC
>JAJEJO010000232.1:0-16252 GCA_020662805.1 Glaucomys volans
TGATGCTGGTACAACAACAAAGTTGCCTGATACAGTTCTCAGGATATATCCTTGTCATCGCATGATGCTTTGTTATATTTAACTATATATTTTACATTGCAAAATTGAAAGTACAGCATGTCAAACAAAAGAGTACATATCATAAAGGACTTCACCTAGTTTTCTGGTGGAAGGGTTTTTTTTTAATTCAATAACGGATAATTATTTCATGTTTGGCGGAATTGTGACCTGATAATTGTCTTTATTTGGCAATAGATAATGGCTTAAGGAGTGCATATAGGTGCCAGCTTGACAAGGGATGGACTTGTAATGGATAATTTTGTGTGTCAACTTGTCTGGACCACCTGATGCTCAAATATTTGGTTAAACATTATTCTGGGTGTGTCTGTGATGTTGCTTCTAGATTTAAATTGGTAGAGTATGTCCAACTGTGTGTCTTCCCCTGTGGTAGTGTTCCTGGTGGCAGACTGAATACAATTTGTTGAAGTCCAGAATAAAACAAAAGGCTAAAGGAGAATTCTTTCTGCCTCTCCTTGAAACATTGATTTTCTCCTGCCTTCAAACTGTGACTCATACTGAAGCTGTACCAACAACTCTGTGGGTCTTCAGCTTGTTGACTGCAGATCTTGGGTCTTCTCAACCTCTTTTTCTCTGGAGAACACAAACCAATACAGATAGGGTGATATACTTGATAAAAGGGCAGGAAGGTAGTCTATATAAGTGGACAGACAAAATTCTCAATTCTACTCCTATTTCTGCCAACTTGTAACTATAGAAATGTTTCTTTACATCCCCAAGATTAGTTTCCTCCTAATAATAAATAGGCATAATATTTATCTCATGGTGTTCCTCTGAAGTTGAATAAACAATTAACATTAAATGTATGAAACTGTTGTTGAACTGTACAATCCGCAATACCAATACATCTTTCTTATTTTATAGCAAGCTTAGCCACTTCCATATATCCTAAAACAAGAATAATGACAATAAAAACACTTCTGTCCAAACTAGCCTTGTATTTTTCAATTTGGACTTGACTTTTGTGAGCACAATAAGATTAAAATTTACTACAAATTTGCTATAGGTGCCATAGTCATTCAAGGAGCACAAACACCACAATGTGTGTCCCCCATCAGGAAGTGTATCAGACCCACCAAATCTGTATCCATGATGTATATGGAAGCTTAGCCTTACATTAGCTTCTTCAAGGTGTGGGCACACGACCAGCCCACCTCCAAGCATCATACTTCTCACAAGTGTCTTCAAGTGTTTGCCTTGTCAGTCCTTAGGATGACTCTCCACAGAGTCATTTTATTTACAGAAGCATGAACAGCAATAAATGCAGATTATGAAAATTTCCCTGAAGTCCCTTTCCCCTAAAAGAGGTACCCTAGAGATTTTTGTAAAGTTCTTAAGCCAGCCATTATTCCAGTATAATACTATGTATACTTTTAAAAAACAAAAAAAAATGCAAGCCAGTTGATAAAGATGCAGATATTGTTTTTCTTAAGAAAAAATAGATTGAACCAGAAACAAAATGATGGAAATAGTATATTTGAAGGTATTTCTATAATTTTAGCTAGTGTAGTTTGACTTCCCTCACTGATATGGTCGGGTCATTGGTGTCATACTGACAATCAGAGTGCTATGTGCCCTCTGGACTTGCCTCCCTCCTACAGAGAAATGCAGTGTTTTCTAAGGTAGAGTTCCCATAGAATCTAATCTGGTCCAATTTTTTGTTTTTTTAAAGAAGAGGAGGAAAAAAAGAAAGGAATGGGACAAAGAGAGGGAAGAGATTAAAAATGATTAAACAATTGTTAAATGAATAGGTTTTGTTATGGATTAATGTTTTATAAGTTATTGTTTATTTTTAAGTCCCCAATCCTTATATAAAACTCAGTATATTGGAGATTTCTCTGAAAAATTTTACCCCTTCTCTTTTCTCTTTAAGTCTCCTCCCACTTAAAGATAGGTCCTGTGTTTGAATTTAAAGCTTTTGACCTGGAATTCCTTCCCACTCAAGCATTCCTGTTGAAAATCCTAATATGAATCATTCAAGCAGCCAGGCCAAAATGTTCATGTTCATCATCACACTCTATTTCAATTTAGGCCATGAATTCAATCAATAGAGTATAAAGAGCATGCTTGGATTCTTATGTCTATACACCTGAGTCACCATCTCCAAACCTCAAATGATGGCAATGAGTCAGCAATGACAAAATTGCACAACTTACTATGCCTGTTTAGAAACTCATATTTGGCTATGATAGCTCATCATTCTTTACATATAAACTAATCCCTCCTCAAAGAGTAGGATCACTAGTTTTTAGAACTGGCATACTTTCTTATGATTTCTTTTTTCATTGCTATGTTATTAAATATTGATATTTCCCATAAATAACTTATAAAATTAGTATACGCTAATTCAGTAATTCTTATGCTTTTGTTTAAAATATGCTTGCAGAACTGCTTAGTGACTCAGAAGTAAGATTATGGCTGAGCAAGATCCTCTAGTGATCATTGTCTCCTCACAGATACACCAATTTAAACAATTATTCATTCACCAAACTACCATTACAAGAGCTAAGACAGCCAGATGCAAGACCATAATGCCCTACTTTAATATAATAAAATGAAAAACTGCATTGAAAAGGGCAGGAAAGAAAAGTTGTCAGCATTGCCACCCCATCCAACTCCAAGCAACATGGAGATAACATCTTCTGCTTGAGGAAGGAAGTGGGAATTGAGTCTAGACTTTAGACTTCAATCCCCAAACAAGGCTTACCATAGTGAAACACAGTGCTGGATAGGACCTAACAAGCCCGACCCTAATAGACCAATACCCAAAGACTGAGCCACTGAAACTGCACTAGCCAGGCCACTGACTGCCTCTACCACTCTACCCCAAATCACAGGCACATAGGGAGCAGGGCAGAAAAGTTGGCATAGGAATTTGTCTTGGAGCTTAGTGCTAGGAAAGCTGCAGTAAGACCCAACACCAGGCAGAAATCAAAATTCATACCCAGGCCAGAGTTTGTGGACAGAGACTCTGGATCTTCCCTGGTAACAAGGGGGTACCTACTTGTTATTGGTACAGCTCAAGTCTTGACCTGTCTCAGTAAGAGCCTCAGAGTGGTCCATCCTGGAACACTCAACCCCCAGATCTGCAGGTCCCTACAGCTGTGAAATTTGGTTATGATCCAGCTTACTATTTGCAGATGGCCAAAGGACTGTCTCCACCATCCATTCAGTATAACCTCAGCATAGCTATCCCAGGCCAGTGTTCAGAGATGGAAGGTCTAGGTCTGCCCTGGCATCATGCAGACACATGCACCCTTGGATTTGACTCATGTTTCATCCTATATCACCACTTACTGGAATGTGGGCTTGAGTACATCCCTAAGACTGCACATATCCTTGGATCCAAGAGACTCAGACATGACCCAACTTAACATTAGCCTTGGTTCCAAGGGACTTCCTTCATTTACAGTATTCCAATCTTGGGTAGAACAGTGTTCCAAGGCTCCATTCACTGAGGGTAGGACAGGGTAGTCCGCAAAGGATTTTGCCTTGGAACTTACTGGCAGGCTGATAAAACTTATCAACAGGAAAATACTAAAGACCTCCATCACCAGACCAGTGTCCATGGACATAGCCTCTGAATAGCATTGACTTCAGGTAGGGAAGAACAGGACCATATATTGGATTTCTATTCCATCCAGCATCCCAATGACTGGTTGCAATGGTCTTAGTCCATGAGTCAACATCAGCAGTGCACAAACCATAGAAGTATGGGACTTGTTTCTACTTCAATTGCACTGAGTTTGTTGACCTGAGGGCTTATTGCACAACACAGTGTGGTGACATTGGTGGCCACAGGCATGGCATAGGAATATGGGGCTGGTCAGTGAAAGCTCAATAGAGTCTTGCGGGCCTGAACACAGAAAAGTGATTGATAGTGAATCAGGCATATGGGCCAACCCCAGTTCCAAAGGGAGACTTGAAGCATATGCTACTCTTTTTAGGAATCCCTCATTCAGTTGATGTTGAACAACATACCAACTGCAAATTTGGAACAAACCTCAGCTAGGAGAAACCTCTAGTGCTGAAACAGTGACAGCACATAAAGAGACTCACAGAAAAACTAGACTATAGAGATATCTAATGCTGAAGGAGCAGAAGTGGCTACAGGCTCAGAGAAAATAAGCAGCCTTCCTAGAATCTGCCAAGACTGGAATAAATACTTAATCCTTTGGTGGCCAGACAATGGCACACACCATGCATACTCTCCTTCACATGTAGAATATAAATAGTTGATCTCAACAAAATTTAGAATAGAATGGAAGTTCCCAGAGACTGGAGGGAGTAAGGAAGAGCGAGGAATAAGGCAAGTTTGACCAATGATACCAAGTTACAGTGAGATAGGTATAGAAGTTCTAGTGTGCTATTGCAGAGTAGGGTGACTATAGATATCAATATATACTTTTTCAAAAGCTAGAAGAAAGGATTTTGAATAATTTCACCATAAAGAAATGAAAAATGGTATGTTTAAGCTGGTCTAAAAATTACACAGTGCATACATGTATTGAAATACTACTTTACTCCATTAATATGCACAATTTTGTTTCTATAAAACTATTAAAATTAATAAAACTATATTTGCAAAATATGTAATTCACTAATTTCCCTTAAAATAACAGATTTTAACTTGAATCTTAGGTAATTTTCTCCTCAGACTCAGACTTGTATAGCAGATTTTGAGACATCCAAAAGTGTTAGGGAGAAGAGTAGAGCAAATTTTATTTTCTGTTTAAACTGCAATCAGCTTTTGATCATTTGTTTTTATCTAAGATTTGTGCTGTTTGAATTGTAGCATAAACTTGGAATGATAAGCCTGAAAGAAAAATCACTTGAAATGCCTTGTACAATGAAAGAGTCCTGTAATATCTCTAAAAGCTTTGATTGGATTTTTTGGTAAACAAAAACTGAAGGGTAAGTACAGAGAATGATATAAAAAAGTGCTCTTTGTCCATTTAAAGCTCTTAGGGAGACTCTCTGAGATATTCTGTGTAGTGGTAAAACTCTGTGTGTGTGCATGCGTGTGTGTGTGTGTGTGTGTGTGTATACAACATATATTCATGTGCTTGTCTCAATATATAGTCTAGCATACAGTTTTTAGGGAAAGACAGAGCTTATCAATAATATTGTGATCATCTGTGTTCAGGTCTTTATTCATCAGTTTTACTATTAAATAAAATATTTACCTCAATTTCTTCATGAGAAAATGATAATAAATCATGTATCATCACTTTAGTGAAGTAAGTTATAGACTCAAACTTCTGTGCAAACATTGTCATTCGTGATACTCTGAGATATTTCCATATCTACATCAATTGATATCCCCATCAGTGTTTAACTTTTATGAAATACTCCCTCTAAAAGGATGTAGATTTGCCTTTTTACCATCTTCCATCAGTTTCTCCTGTATCAGATTAAACAGGGAAAACTTGCCCTTCAGGACTCTAACTCTAGTTTAAAAAATGAAGAACAGATCAACAATGAGAGAAAATGAAGACATTTTCAGACAACCCAAAACTGAGAACTTTCTCCACCAAAATCATTTTTAAAAATAAATCTAAGATGTGTCGTTATGACTTGAATGTCTCAAGTTTTATGTTGAAAATCCCTAATTTAACAGTATGAGAGGTGGCACCTTTAAGAAGTGATTACGTAATGGGGGCGGGGCCCTCATGGGTGAATTAAGGCCCTTACCGTGAGGGTGGGCTCCTGATTAAAGAATACATCCAGCTGTCTTTTCCGTCTGTCTGTCACATGCTTCGTTGTCCTTCTGCCACGTAATGATGCAGAAAAAACCCTCACCAGAGGCAGCCTCTTGATCTTGGATTCTTACCCCCAGGACCATGAGACAAAATAAACTTCCATTGTTAACAAACAAACAAAAAAAATGAAGAATATATTTTCCCCCTTTCAGCTTTGAATTTAAATTAATAAAGCAGAAGCCTAAGTAGGAGTATTGTTTAACTCTATGTTAAAATATCGTCTTTTAATAAGTTTTATCTAATAAAGTATGTGTATGCAAGTAGAGGAAGAAAAAGTTAACATATCAACTTTCTGAGCACCTACCCATTTTAATTTAAATAAGAGTCATCACAAAAGGCAAATACAGTTTTCATAATGTGCACAAGACAACACTGCTTACAGAAAATATAAAAATATTAATAGTTTATCCACACCATACTCATATTTGAAACTCCTTAGGACATTGTTATATTCTGAAATTGATAAATTAAGGCTTCATAAAATGACTTGCATTTCTCAGTGTTGTTAACTTACTTTGGTATCGATTAGTTCAGTCTCTGAACATGGTGGACTATTATGTCACAGGAAATGTGTAGTGAATAAAATATTTCTTAGAGGAGGAAAAGCTTATTTGGGTTTGTAATTTCAGAGGTTCAGCCCATGGGTGTCTCCTCCCTTGCTCAGAGCCCAAGATGAGCAGAACATCATATGGTGGAAGGGCACATTGGAGGAGAATATCTCTGTTTGTGACAGTCAGGAAGCAGAAAGGGGAAGAGAGATGAGGGTGGGATTGGGCAAGGGGCTTCAGGAAAGATGAACTTCCCAGGACATGCTTCCAGTGTCCCACATCCTCTAGCCATACCTGACCTGCTGATAGTTACCATCCAGTAAATTCATTTAAACTAGGGTGGACTGATTAAGTTGTAGCTTTCATAATCTAACCATTTAAGCCCTGAATAACCTACATTAAGAGAGGGACATCCCATATTCAAACTATTGCATTTATGCTCTGGTCCCCAGAAGCTCATGTCCATTTCACAATGCAAAACACTATTAGTCTAAAGCCAAGAGTGCCCATAGTATTTACAGTCTCAGCATTGCCAAACTTTTTATTGTGAGCCCCTATAAAAATTGAAAGCACTACAAATAACCAAATCAATAAATGGGCAAAGGAATTGAACAAACCCTTCTCCAAAGATGAAATATGAATGATCAACAAATATATGAAAAAATGTTCAACATCTCTAACAATTAGATAAATGCAAGTTAAAACTTCACTGAGACTTTATCTCACTCCAGTCAGAATCAAGAATGTTATCAAGAATATAAGTAACAACAAACATTGGCAAGGATGTGGGGAAAAGGGAATGCTTATACATTGCGGGTAGGACTGCAAATTGATGCAACCCCTCTGGAAAGCAGTATGGTGATTCCTCAACAAATTAGGAATGGAACCACCATTTGACCCAGTTATACCACTCATTGGCATATATACAAAGGTTTTAAAATCAGCAAATCACAGTGACACAGCCACATTAATATTTATAGCAGGACAATTCACAGTAGTCAAGCTCTGGAACCAATCTAGATGCCCAGCAACAGATGAATTGGTAAAGAAATTGTGGTATATATAAACAATGGAATATTACTTAGCCATAAAGAAGAATGACTTTACGACATTTGTCAGGACATGGATGGATCTGGAGACTTAAGCTAAGTGAAATAAGCCAATCCCAAAAAAACCAAGGGACAAATATTTTCACTGATATATGGAAGCTAAGTCACAATAAAGGTGTGGGGGTAGGGTAAGAAGAGAAGTTCAGTAGATTAGACAAAGGGGAATGAAAGGAAGAGATGGGGGATAGGAATAGGAAAGACAGCTCATATTTCTAGTGTCTCTTAATCCCTGGCATCTCCATTCCAGCTTCAGTTTCACCTTCACATTTTCATGCATTGCCCTCTCATGTGCTGCCTACAGGCAGATTGACCCTCCTACACTTTTTCTGGCCCTTATGCCTTCCTTTGAAATCTTGTTGTAAGCCTCCATGACCTCTTAACTCCAGTATCCAGTATTCCTGAAGAATCTTCACAAAGTAGATGACACCAAGGTCTGCAGTCAGCTTGTACAGTAGCTGGGGCCCCCTGAGATCATGGCTGCAGAGAACTCTGAGTACCCAGGTAACTAAGCATGTTGAAGCAACTTCTTAGGTTCACTCTACATGAGCAGCATGCACCCATAGTCTTTTCTCAAAGCAAATTTTACCTTTATGCCCTTGAGCCTTCAATGGGTATAATTTTTGCCAATTACTGAGATGCTCCCAAGCCTCCCTTGTTATTGTCTCTATACCAATTACTTAGCATCTCTTTAGTGGTTGTAATCTCTTTAACAATATATATTTCTTGGCCCCAGTTTTGCATGCACTTTTTTGGTCAAACTTCAGGTTTTTCCAATCCTTTTACTCTGCTTTTTGCTCTTGATTCTCACAATAAACCTAGATAAATGCTGCCAGCAAAATCCATGCCATCACCAATGCTATGCTGCCTCAAAGTTTCCTTCATCAGATTAATTAGTTCATCATTTTTAAATTCAACTTCACACAAAGACTCAGGACATAGGAATAATGTACACAACTTCTTTGACACAATATGATACTAATGGCCTCTAGTCCAATTTCCAATAGAGTCCCCATTCCCCTCTAAAACCTCATGAACAGTCCTTACTCACCATAATCTTATTGGTATTCTGGTCTTCTGATCTCCCACCAGAATTGCTCATTAAGCTCTGCTAGCAACATTGGAGAGTTTATTCAGCATCCATTTCCAAACTTTTTAAAATTGCTCCCACAAACCAGTTCCAAAGTCTCCAAAATCCTTGGTTAGGTTAGTCAAAGCAACAACACTGATTCTTGGTACCACATTCATTGTCAGTCAGCTTTTCTGCACTCTGCCCCAAGTACTTGACAAGGACAACTTAGAGGAGGAGAAGCTGAATTTTTTCTCATGGTTTCAGAGGTTTAGTCAATTATGAACTGACTCTATTGCTCTGGGTCCAAGGTAAGGCAAACCTGGTGGAAAGATGTGATGGAAAAAGTACTGCTCCATTCATGGCATCCAGAAAGTAGAGAGAGAGTGTGTGTGTATGAATACCATATTTTTAAAATCAGTTTTAAGTTGCTAGAGACTAATGAAAGTAACCTCTTCTCTTGGGGAACAAGAGAATGGACAGAAGGTAAATAAAAAAATTTAAGAATCAGGATTATTTTTATCATTAAAGAATTTTCTGGTTTGCTAGTGGAAGTCTAATAGTTGAGATATATAAGGAAACGTCTTGCAATTTCTCAGAGCTAAGGACAAATATGGGAGTTCAAATCAAGCTAGGATGGGGTCCTAAGATAATTATCTAAGATGTCATTCGGTGCCTTTAATGGATGATATGGTTTAAGGAAAATGAAGTTGGAAAACTTCTAATCTATCAGGTCATCTTAGCTTAGATTTAAATCTCTTTCCTTAGCGTAATGTAAATCCCCAATAGAAAAAGTAACAGATGCTCAAGAATTTTTTCAATATATGTAATGTTTCACTTTTAATAAAAAATATCAAAATTAAGAAAAATCAAAGTAAATTTAAAGGAAAGAATCAAATTTAGATATAATAAAAAACCAATAAAATCTAAAAATTGTACAACATGAAAAAGTCCACAATAACAAAAGAAAATAAAGAAAACACATAATAATAAAAAGGAAAAAGAACAGAATGAAGAGAAGAAAGAAGAAAAGCAATGAATGAGAAAAAATTTAAAGGTTTGGAAATGGGAGGGAGAGAAAGAAAAAGTAAGAGGGAAACAAAGATTACTAATAACAAGAATGAAAGAAAGAGCTGGAAAAGTCATAAAGATATTGAAATACATGTATATATTGTAAAAAGTGCTATGCAAAAATTTGTAAATTAGGGTGGAATAGAAAAACATCTTTGAAAATGCAATTTTAAAACTCCAAAATACACTTGAAAATTTTAATTATTATATTTCTAGAAATAAAATAAATCTTCCTGAGGTAAAACTTTGTATCAGCATGGTTTCTCTGTAGTATTCTTGCAAATGGCTAAGAAATAACACCACACACCAATATTCTAGAAAAAATAAATTCAGCAATTTCCAATGTGTTTCATAAGTTCAGAATAAACTTAGAATAAATTATTAAATGATGCTGCTTAAAAGAAAAACAAAAATATTTAAATACCTAGGAATTATTTAGCCGTGTTAATCGAGGCTTTTCAATACTGGCACTCAATTTTAATGGAGTTATTAAGACCTAATTTTTCAAATAAGTTGTCTTCCCCAAATTATCTGCACATATTAAATGCAATTGCAAAATTTTAATTGAAAATATTATCATAAAACACATTAAATGTAAATATCCAAAAATTACCATGACAATCTTGAAAAAATGAAGATTTTGCACTGATTATTTTGCTTTAATATAATGCCATAATTGTAAAACAGTGGGTGTATTGGCACAAGGAGAATCAAATATATCAAGAAAGCAGAATAACGTTTCTAGAACATATGTTGGATCACTTAATTTTTGACAAAGGATGCATGGCAGAAGAGTGGGAAAAGAATGGTCTTTGCAATAAACATTGTTAGATTATCTAGACAGCCATATGTGAAGCACAATGTTGACCACTTACTGTATTATGCTAAAATATCAATGTCACTGGATTTTAGATCAGAACTGATAAATAAAAACGTAAAGATTATAGTTGACAATGGAAAAATATCATCATCTAAGCAAATATTTTCCACATAGGAGACAAAATGTGTAAATAGTTTTATTTCTGGAAAATACCTAGGAGTAGATTGGTAGCTTACATAGAAGACACATGTTTATTTTTATTATAAACCTCCAGACATTTTCCAAATGGCTATTCCATTTTACCTTTCAATTAAAAATATACGTGGATTCTTATTATTCTACATTCTTGCCAACACTTGGTGTTATCATATTTATTCATCTTAGTCATTCTGATGAGTGTTTAGTGAAAACACATTTGTTCCTAATTTGTATTTCCTTGAGGACTAATAACTTGACTCTTTATATATGGGGGGTAATCATATATATATATATATATATATATACACATATATATAGACACTTTTAATTATACTGTTTCATACAAATAATATACAAGTACGTTTCTGTCACTGAGAACAAAATCATTATGAAACATAGCAAAACAAAAGAAATCTGGCATTTGCTTTCCCTTTGCCTCATGTATAAATAAAAAAAATGGTAATTTCCACATTTCAAGTTAAGGAAATAAAATAACAAAAATAGAATTAAATCATAATTTTGTTATCATTTAAGATATAACTAAGGAGACATTCCTTATGTATAGAGTTGAACAATAAAACTGTTATACATTTTCTTTCTTTTTATTAAATTTAGAGTTTATTTAACATTCACTCTTCAGTAAGTTTCACATCAATTTCATTGACATTGTTGTTTAAATCTGTTTGAAAGAATGAAAGAACCATTTCAAAGTTCCTTTCCAATTTTTAAGTTTTGACACATAGAAAAATTTAACCAGAATATATTTCTTTCCATTTGTGATAATGAGTCAAAAGTTTTGAAGATTTTAATTTGATTTCTGCTAATTCACAAAATACAAAGGGAAGAATTTCTGGAAAGAATACAAATTATGATTTATCTTCTGTATGTCGATAATTTTCTAGTACTTGACTCACCTGTCTTTCATTCAATAAGAGGTTCTAATATATAACAAAATGCTGTAATTTTACTGGAAGTTAGGATTATTGAACTATAAAATTTTCAGCTCTTCTTATTAACAATTGCATTTGAGGCATTTATTAACTGAATTATTCATACAATCCAGTTTTCTTCTTCTATGTAGACAATTTAAAATAATTAAACAGGAAAACAAATGTGCTTTCCTGAAAATGAGAGGTAAGATTCATGTTACATTATGAATATCACTCCATATAATAATTATGGAAGATTGTCAATTCATATAAATTCAGAACTTAAAAATAGACTCAGTCATTATTTAACTCAACATTACTCAAATTGTGGTTCACAGAACATCTGTTTACAGATTATATCACTAAAAATGAAGACAATGAGATTTTAGACCTGATACATAAAAGTTTTATAAAACATATTAGTGACAGCGTAGGAAAAAAATTTTGTTTTCCTAATTCTGGCACTATGTTTTATCCTTTATACTCTTATTTAATTCCAAATTAAAGCATCCATATTTTATGGGGTAAATTTATAAAATTGTCAATTTTGTTGTAGTTTATCAATATAGAAACATGGTACAGTATAAATAAAATCCAAATATTTCTGAATCTACGTATGTGGATGAGCCTGTATGGTTTGTATCCAAAGTGTATCTAACCTACATATACTCAGACTTACTCAGAATTTTCTAGAATTTAACCAGGTGAAATATATTTTTTAAATATACCTAATTTCTTGAGATTTTACTAAACCTCTGTTTTTTTCATTCATATCTAGGTCAAAATGAAGCATTTAGTTAAATTGCTAGTGCTAGCACACAGAAAATATCAAAATTTCCTAATGAAATATTTCAGTATAACTAGGACAAAATTGTTGAACAAATAAACTTTTTAGAAAAGAAAAGTATTTTCATCAAATGAGATATGCAGGGAAAATTATATTTTGGAATCACCTCATTATTTTTGATATCAACATTGATTAATGATTCTATTATATGATTGATGTTTCCTGATAATCTAATTAAATATCAGATGACACCTTTACAGGGCAAAAATCAAGTGTTTCACAGAGAAAGATATTTTTTAAAGAAACCCTGAAAACTCTTCATTAATACTAATTTGTCAAAAATTCAAAGATGACAAAGTTGGAATGTATACAGAGAGAAAAAATGGAAATTTATATTTAAGTGATTTTCATACGTAAAAGTTGTTAGAATCAAACGGAGTTCTTCTGTCAAGTCCTAACAAAAATTAAAATAAATAAAACTTGAAAGATATGGAAGGGATTTCATGCATATATGCTTGATAACAAGAACTCTCATAAGATGTTGCCCAAACCACAATCTTTCTCAGAAGGTCCCATAACCCTAGACAAAGAGAACTTCTGCCTGAACATCTATCTAATAACTTGTTCAATCTTGGGTTGGCACCACCTGTATTGTTGATCTTTGAACATCCTAGTTGTCAATCTTTCTGGCCAAGATATTTTGTTTCAAAATAACTTGTGAAATCCTCCTTATTTTGCCTTTAAATGGTTCCAGGTGCCCCATTCCCTTTATCATGCCCTGTGACTTCCATGCCACACACATTGTCCATGGCAGGGCTCCCTGCTTATTCCCAGATAAGTATCATTATTGTTTAAGAGTCTTTCATTTATTATTTAAATGTTGAAGAATAGAATACAATTTTTTTACTTGTAAATTTATTTAACTAATTATTAAAAATATTTTCTGCTTCAGTGGTGGAATATTTCTAATATATTCAATTGTTCTGCTTCATATTACTTGTTCAGTTTCTTTCCTAATGTGCTTAGCCTGGGTGCAAAATTGTCCAAGGAAATATAAGTCCTGAAATCCTCTGTTTCCTTATGGACTACACCCCACTGAGTCTTCATTTTTATAAAAATTTTTTAAATTCCTACATTCTAAGGGAACAAAGAATATGGAGTAAGCTGGATGTACTACAAGTAACTCAGGATTCAAAATGTATTGTAACCTCCTTATGAATTATACAGGGGAGTTGCCAAAAATTGATACAAATATTAAAATAACTCAGTAAGTACTGAGCAATTACCAGTGCTTAGACTAAGTTCTAGAACATAGAACAGTTCAATAAGTGTTTTTTTCTTTTAACTGATTTATATAAGATACTGTGGGCATACTTAATTTCAGTAACATTCAAAAAGTATAACTTTAACCATAATATTAGATATAAATGAGAAACTCAGTCAGAGATGTCAAACACTTTTAGGGTTAATAGAAAAATAAGGACTCAGCCCAAGTCTATAGATTCCAAAGACCATGCATTATCCACTATTCCTCACTCCCTACCTTTAAGGATGGGATAATTCACAAGGTATTTAAAATACTTATAAAAGAAAAATATTTATTTATTATTCCATCACACAGAATTTAAAGACCTAAATGTCGATAAAAAGAAGTATGCAGAATGATTCCTTCCCCAAGTGTTTTCAGAAATCTCCATTCTAAATATTATTTGAAACCATGATATTAAGATTGGTTATTTTTAGTATGCCCATGGGTCTAACACTACTTTTCTTCTCAATGATTCTTTAACTTTTCTTTTGACTCAGAGAAGCAAATTTCAAAGCTAGCTAATATACAAAACTCAAAAGACTGGCCTTCTAATATCCATCTGGGTATCTCTTTCCCTCTGTTTTGAAATCTTGTTTAAACACCTCTCAAGGCCCCTGTTAGACATTGCATTGTTTTTGGTTTGGCCTCCTTCTTATCATTTTGAATCCACCCTATCCTTCTAGTCCCATCAACCTTTGTCCTGGATTAGTCTGTCAAACTCCCATCTTCGACAGCCTAACCAAGTTTTGTCTGTTGACCATCTCTGTTGTAACCCTTATCCTCTTTGAAAGAGAAGGATCATACTGATAATACATCATCCATCTGTACAGACAGTTATTAGTAGTCATAGCTACAGGAGTAGTTTTGCAAGTACTTTGCTGGTGTTCACAAATTGATTCAAAACTATATGCATTAAAATGCAAATCAACAAGTTTTATTGAGTATTTACTACATTTAAGACAGTAAGAGGAATAGGCAATGCATAGGGTATAAGCTATCATGGAAATATATACAAAACTATAAAAAGGTCAACACAATACAGTCCCATTTACAGTAAAATAACTGTTAAAATTGAGGGGGGAAATGAAGTATTAGGAGCATTCCACTCTGAAGCATTGAGAATTCCACATAAAACTTCCTAAATATTTTAAAACTATCTTCAAAAACTATTTCCTTAACTAGGAATTATACACTTAATTCTTTCACTTTTCTTAGTCTTTTTGTCCTCATGTTATAAGATTGGAAGTATCTTGTGAAAGAGAATTTCTAAGCCTTGTTGAACATTTTATTTCCAGGGTTTACAATGGTGTCTCATGAATGGTATCGTCTTAAAAAGTATAAATCGAATGAATGACAGAACTGCAGATGAACACATGATGTCACGACTTCTTGATGGCACTTCTACAATATAACCATAGTTATTAGCAAATTATAGCAGAATCATTGTTTTTAAACCATTTACTAAATCACAATTCCTTGATCAATAAAAAACTTACCAAATCCATCCAATGTGTGCACATCCTCATGAACTAGGTCTCCCCAACTCCCTTCACTGGAAGACAAATAATAACCTTCTTTTACTATTTCCCAGAAGTGTTCATAATTAAAGTTTGCACAATTCTATTTTTTAATCATTGAAATTCATTGCACTAAATCAACACCTGAACAAAGATACTAATTAATAAGGAAGAAGTGATTACAGAAAGGATAATTATGTGGATTGTGCTACATGAGTTTTTATAGGCTATGAACTATTTGAGAAACACAATGGCAGTATTTCTATCATTTGATAGTACATTTTTCTGTACTTTCATTTTTCTGAAAATAATTTACATTATTTTCATAGAGAAAGATAATTTTTTCACTATTTTAAAGTAGTACTTTTGAAAATAGTTCCCTTTTTCTCAGTTTGTCCAACTACTAACCTACCAATTAGACGGATAATAAATAATCCCATTGCCAATGATAAAATGTTTCTCCAATATAGTAGTCATAGTAATTTTAATTTTAATATAAAGTTTTAGAAATCAGAAAACATATTATTATCCTTCTTTAACATTCCCGCTTTGTATGAAGTTTGAGTCATATGTAGAAACAGTATAATGGGAATTTTTATGATGTGCTTTTCATAAGAAATTGATATTAGATCCACAGATTATTGAAAATCATTTGATTATAGAACATGAAAATGGAAATAAATACAAAGAAAGATTTTACATTAAAATAAAGTTTCTATGCTAAGGAGTTATTTTTCATTTTTTCCACAACTAAAACTGATACAGATTTTTCCACATTCATTTAATTTTAGTTAATGAAGTATATTCAATTAATTATTATAATAGATACATAGATTGAAGTTAGTTATTGTGTCAGTGCTCTGAAGTTCATCAGGTAGTATAAAAATGGCACAAAATATAAGCTAGAGAATCCATTTTGACATGAGTTTTTGCTGTGATTGTTCTCATTTTCCTTTGGAATTATTGGTATACATATTTCAAAAATCATGCTTTTTTCATTATAATTTCTGTGTTGTCTATAATGATAGAGACTCTGCCTTTCATTTTAATTATATCAG
>JAJEJO010000232.1:16652-39111 GCA_020662805.1 Glaucomys volans
TTGGGTATAAGCCAAGGAGTGGGATAGCAGGGTCAAATGGTGGATCCATTCCAAGTTTTCTAAGGAATCTCCACACTGCTTTCCAGAGTGGCTGCACCAACTTGCACTCCCACCAGCAATGTATGAGTGTACCCTTTTCCCCACATCCTCGCCAACACCTGTTGTTGCCTGTATTGCTAATAGAAGAGAAAATAGGTCCAAATCTTCATCATGTTGGCCTCGGACCAGATTTCCTTAACATGACTCCCAAAGCGCAAGAAATAAAAGCACAAATAAATGATTGGGATAGAGTCAAACTAAAAAGCTTCTTCTCAGCAAAGGAAACAATCAGCAATGTGAAGAGAGAGCCTTCAGAATGGGAGAAAATCTTTGCCACACACACTTCGGACAGAGCACTAATCTCCAGAATCTACCAAGTACTCAAAAATCTTTACACCACGAACACCAATAACCCAATCAATAAATGGGCCAAGGAAATGAACAGGCACTTTACAGAGGAAGATCTACAAGCAATCAACAGATTTATGAAAAAATGTTCAACATCACTCTTTATAAGAGAAATGCAAATCAAAACCACCTTACGATTTCATCTTACCCCAATTAGAATGTCGGATTCTTCTTTGACTGGGTCATGTTCAACTTTTCAGTTCCTAAGATATATGTGGTCCCTTGTCTTCTTGATGATTTCATCTTACTATCTGTTATCAGTTTTGTTTCAATCAGATAAGCAGAGCTACTGTGAATGATATGAATAGAGTATGCTTTTACAGGGTTTTGACCTTACTCAATTGTAAGGGCAAGTTAAACAGTCTATTTAAGGCTGTTGATTCTGCTCTTGAAATCATCAGAACAGACAGCTGGGGAAAGCAATGACAAACTGGGGACCCTGACGATGTCTGGGAATTCCCAAGACAAATTAAAATCTACATCTGTCCTTCAATTCTGCATTCACCTACTTCACGAAAAAACATGTTGGCAAACTTAACCATGAAACTGCTCAGTATTAGGTCTAGGATTTTGAGAAACTAAAGGAGAATAATGGTAGATTCTATTCTATCCAAGCCAGATGCTGACCTACACCAAACAAGGTGACCCAGCAGATCAGAAAGTGCACAGAATGCCGAAGTGCATGATTCAATACTAACCTGCCAAGGTTGATGCCTCACTCCTGTCTTCCAAATGTTGCAGGGAAGTCTTTTGTGTATTATCCTAACCTGGAATCAAACAAGAAACAGACTTCTAGGAAACATGGTTCCAGTTTAGCTATGTTAATGAGGTAAAAAGTTACCAAATTGTTCTTGTAATAAATGTGTGCTTTTTTTGTTGTTGTTGTTCACATACTGACAGTCTTCTGAATTAAGAAAATAATTCATCCATGTTAACTTTTAGAACTGTATAATATACATAAATAACTAAATAGGCTGAATAGAAATAGGTAGATCATGATTTATTACATTTTACTAAATAGTTTAGGGAAATATTGTAATAAGCAATGTAACTTCATTAATATAATTTGTACTATGTATTAACAAGAATAAAAATCTGGACTACTCATCAATTATTACTACACTGAGTGTGACCCAAGATTGTTATAAAATTATGTCATGTTAAGCTTTCCATATAATGAGATGATAATAGTCATTTTTTTAAAAAAAGACAAAAACAATAAATCATTATTGTATAGCATTTTAAATTTGCAGGTTGTTTTTCATGTGTTAAATTAAGAAGCTTGGGAGCTTCCTGCTTTAGATTAAACTCTGAACTATTAAGTACCTGGCCAATGTCAACTGCCTGATACGTTGCTTTAGTGAAACTTTAAATTCTGGTCTATATTTTAATTCTATTTACAGTTCTCTTTCAACTATAACACCCACACAAAATAATATATTTAAATGTATATCTATATGTTTTATGATTTTCATTTAAAATTAAATCTGTACATTTATCCACTTTCTTCAAAAGATACAATTAAAACGACAATAAAAAATTTTAAGGGTCTAAACCATAACAGTGAAGATCATAGCAGATAGATCTTCAAGAAAATGAAAGATTTCAAGTATTTTCTGGAGGATAAATCTGAATGGCAGCATAGTGACCAAAGAAGCAAAGTGAAGCTTCCACAAATGAGATAGAGTACAGGGGGGTCAAACCAAATGGAGAGTCTTTTTCCTTTTAATAATTCCAGACGTTTTTGAGAATGCAGAATAAGACTCTAAGAATAGGACTCAATCCTAGGATCTAGGACTGATAATTAGGGAATCAGTTTCAACACTGCTATAAAATCTCCTGCTTCTTCACTGAGAAGTGTAACACTATCAACTGAGCAAAAAACATCCAGTTTCTAAGCATTAATCTTGGGCAAACAAATGCAAAATCTTAAAGTAATTATTTTCAAAATAAATTCAACTACTTATCTCAAGAGAAGCAGCAGTTCATGTGAGTGTGTCTTAATGAGAAGTTTTCCTAATTGTGTTCTTCAGGGAAACACTAAAACAATGGTTTGTTAGCTGTTCACTTGTCCTAGACCAATGTATGCAGGAGTATATGCTTTTCCTAGCACTGAGTGCATTATGATTCTTCCCACTAATTCAGTTTAAACCAGAACAGAAACCATGAATCAACATATATCTGATATGTGTCTTCAGAAAAGAAGAAAAAAAAGAACTATAATTTAAACAATTAGCAAAACACCTAGAAAGTTCTAGGAACATGAGACCTAACATATCTTAAAAATTTCATTCTAGAAAGAGCACCAAGAAGAATGTATATATTATAAAAAGATGAGCATAAGAAAAAAAAGAATTTTCAAAAACATCTTAGAAAGTCATGTAATAATTTTAATGAAATATGTATTTAAAATGGCATTCAAATCAAAAGTCATACAGTTAGTGGCTTTTAACAGAGTGAATACATCCCTGTAATGAGATAAAAGACCAAGAGAGAAAATAACTTTTATCCTCCAGAAGCACCTGCCTTTTTCACTTTCAATCTCTAGACCTCTTTCCAGCAAATATATTCAGTATGTTGTTTGTTATACTTATTTTTTTTTAAATTTCATATACGTTCGTATATTATGAACTCTTGTGATTCGCTTATTTTGTTCAACACTCTGTGTGATTATTCCATGTTGTATTGCTCAGTAATGAAAGTTACTGACTTTCATTGCTGAAAAATAATCCATTATGCCAAATTGTATTTATTAATTCTACTCATGTTGGCCGTTTCTGTAATAGAACCATTATGAATAGTGCTGTCATGGACATCATTGAATTTATCTTTCAGTGTACATAGGTAAACATTTCTGTTGCATGTATACCTAGGAGATTGGCTGCTTCAAAACCATATAAACGTTCAATATTAGTGTGCATTCTCAAATTGTGTTTCAAATGTTTCTAATTATTTACACTCCCACCAGCAGTTGCTCCACATCCTTGTCAACACTTGGTGTCAGTCTTTTTCACTTTTGCAATATTGAAAAGATGTAGAGTAATATTGCATAGGGATTTTAATTTGTAACTCCTTAGTGACTAAGTTTAGGACTAATTAAAGTATTTATTTGTGTTTTCATTGTCTTCATTTATGAAATATTATGTCGAGACTTTTACCATTTTTCTTTTGAGATTTTTTGCAAGTCATAGGAATTTGATCAATGAATATATAGGATATGAAGACTTTGTCACTTACAGGTATTACAACTATCTTCTCTTAATGTATAGCTTGAATTTTTATTCTTTAAATGACATCTTCCTTGAAACAAAAGCACTTGAAGTTTCACGTTGATATATTTTATTTACCAATTATTTTCTATTTGTGTTTGTCTACTCATAAAAAGATCTTTATATAGTCTAATGAGATTAAGGTATTTTCCTTTTTTTATAGAAACATTGTATTTTATCACATTCTGATTGATTTTTGTATATGTTATAAAGTAAGGGCAAGAGGGTTTTTTTACATTTGATATTCAATATTTTCACCAAGTTATTAGAAAATAAATGCATATTCTTTTTCCATCACAATCCAGAGCTACCTTTGTCATAAATCAAATGACCAGATGTAGTGGGGCTCTCTTTTTTGACTGTTGATTTAATTATTTATCCTTAAGTTGATACCCCACAGCTTACTCTAACTTTCTATGAGGTATTAATATCTGATACTATGAATACTATGAGTACACAAGGATTTTTTCTTCAAGACTGACCTAACTGTGCAGATATTACAATTTTAAAACATAATTTCCAGAATAATTTTTAAAATGGTAGAAGGTTAGAGAAAAAAGAAAGGAAATGTGCTAAAATGGAGACTTTAAAGACAAAAATAGTGATAGAAAAAGATATGTAGTATATCAAATCAGATGGTAAAAATTCTCAAAAGTAGAAAATCCAAGGAGAAGAATAAATGTTCAGTGGATTAGATAAAGGAGAATGAAGTGAAGGGAGCAGAGATAGGAATAGGAAAGACAATAGAATGAATCTGACATAATTTTCCTATGTACTTAAATGAATACAACATAATGAATCCTACCATAACGTATATCTACAAGAATGGAATCCTAACTAGACTAAGATATATTCCATGCTTGTACAATTATATCAAAGTGGATTCCACTGTCATGTATAAATCAAAAGAACCAATAATACATAAATAAAATAAAATTAGAAATTGATCAAGAACAAGAGAAATTGATGCGAGGTATTTGGCAATCATAGAAAATATTTTTAGGACAATGAATAGCATTTTCATGGAAATTCTAAGGAGCCCCACATCCAATTCAAACTCTAATCTCACCATTAGTGTTATCAATAATTGCCAGCACAACCACCACTCAGAACTGCTGTTTTAAATAGCTGAGATTGCAAACGTGCTTTAAAGTAAAAGATATAATTCATTCTCCCCAGAGTTTAAGTCAGGAGATACAAAACAATTAAAGCATATAATCTGGGATAAAGATGGATTTTTCTTTAAAGACTTAAATTTCCCTGGACTTAAAAAAATCAGTGTTTTTAAATTTTTTACAATACCGTAACGACTGAGATTTCACTTCATTTAAAAACTGTTTCTTGCAATGTATTAAATTGCTCTCTTAAAACATATAAATAACATGAAAAAATATATTGTTAAAATATGCATCCAAAAAGTCTAGAAAAGAAGTTTAGGTGGTGGATATAGTAGTCAAATTTTAGTTTTATTATTTTAATGAAAATTAAGTTCGCATAACTATAGCAGACAAATGTTATCTTTTTGAAATCTTGGTTTTGGGGGAGGTTTTATTTCTTTTGTTTGTGCATTTATTATCTGTATCTTCAGTAAGCCTCATATTGCATGGACAATGCTTTAATAAAAGCTGTTTTAAAGTTAAAACTAACTTCCACACAATTGTATTAAAGAATCAACGATTGCTTGAAAATTTTAAGGATTCATCATGGCATATTCAGTTGATGATGCAGGGCTTCACTTTTTAAATTTAGTTGTTTAATTAATTCTGTTTATTCTATTACATTTCTAGCTGTAGACATTATGTTTGCAGTGGATCCTCCCTACTACACAAACCAGATTTTCAGCGTCAGTCATATCTTTGTCAAAGAATCTGGACTATTTGATTTGGGATGTCATAATGTAACATTTCAATTAATGTGCACTAGTTTGATGGCATAACCCTCCCTAGCCAATTTTAGCACTTCAACCTCATTAAGGTATAATGTTAGGTAAGTAATTATTGTTAGTCCTAATATTAATTCTCTGTACTCAAGTAATTGAACCTAAAAGCAGTGGCACGAAAAGAATTACTGATTTAATTTAGGTTGTTTCTCAGTGAGCATTTTAATCTAAGTATAATGTAAATTACACTAACTGACCTAGGATAAGTGCAAAAATATATTAAAATAAGAAATCTCATGTTTGTAAAACATTTATATTATAGTTGTTCAAATTATAGGGGTGTTGCAAAATGTGTTTTTTAAATAATTATCATCACTAAAACTCCATATTCAACCTGCTTAAAGCAAGAAAATCTTTGAGGTCAGTGCTTGTTTTTCATCTTCTTTGCACATATTGCTGGGGAATATACAAAAGAGAAAAAAAGAAGGAAGAGATTCTAGCAGATTTACCCAGTTCCTAAGAGACTCTTGTTTCTTAGATAGTATATAACTTCTGATTATTTGATATTGAATAGAAAAGCAGGCAATCCAAGGAAGAATAGATGAAAAGAGAAAGATATAATTTGAGAATGTATTCTATTTGAGTCAAAATTACGTAGGTTCTATCTGATCTACTAAACTCTGAAAGATGGATATTTGTATTCCTATTTTACAGTTTAGAACCTAAGACCCACAGAGTTAAAGTAGTTTGCCCATGATCTCACAGAGAGTAATTGGGTAGTATATGCATATGTTATTTTTGCCAGTTCTCTATATTTCCTACTTTCTTTTAGTAACTATAAATCTATTTTCTTCTGGTGATCATGGTTTCCCAGGTTTAATCCAGAGGACTAGAGAGCACTGGATAGGTCCTCTCCCATTCCTCTCAGTTTTTGAAGTGTGTATATATATTAGGCCAAAGTGATTGATTCAGACCTAAACCAAAGGAATTGGTCCAATTTTCATTTGAGCCACCAAAAAAAAAAAAAAAAAAAAAAGTGTTCTTCTTAATCCTAGTGATCATGAAGATGAACAAGAATTGCTAGCTATTGACTAAAGCAAAGATAGCTTGTCAGAGAATTGAGCCCAAAGGATGAAGTTACCACAGGGATAGAATTAGTATTTACTTTTATGTTTTCAGTGTTGGGAATTGAACTTGGGGTCTCACACATACTGAGCAAACGCTCTACTCCTGAGCAACATCCCCAGCCTATGAAATAATATTTAAATAGAACTTTTGAATTCCTATGTTGAACTAAATCTAAAGTTTGACCACTAGTAAATCCTTCCTTCACTTTAATTTTTCATATTTCTCCCTGAGTAGGTTTAATTTGATTTTCTGTAAATGACAAACCAAGGAGTTCTCATTAGTTGACAAAGTTAGGATTGAAACCCAATCCATCTGTATACTTGCTACAACTTGGTCCACGATAACCAACATTAATTCACATAGACTAAGTAAATCTAATTATTATGAATTAAAATTTTTATTTTTTTACTTTTATAGACTGCATTTTGATTCATTGTACACAAATGGGGTACAATTTCTCATTTCTATGGTTGTGCATGATGTAGATTCATACCATTCATGTAATAAATTAAGTTAAAAGCAGGCAAATATGTCTATTAGAATACGTTAAAACATTTTCACTCAGTAAATAAAGATGAAGGTCAGGAAAACATTTCACAATAAATAAAATCATAATCCATGTTTTTTGTGTCTGAATTTTCTGTCTACTTAAAATGATATAAAATTCACTAGGTTCATGAACAGTCCTTAAAGAGCTATAATCCTTCTGAAATTATAAGTCAAAGTTTAAAGACATCTGTCACAACCTAGTTCCAAATGGAAGCAGGTAATCAAGGGACAGCTCCTGATCCCCTAAGCTGCTGGCATTTGCCTAGATACTTCTAGAGAAAGGATGGAATTGCCTTTGTGCTTATTGCTATTTACTGAGACATTACTGAAAACCTCACTAGGAAGAGCTAAAAAAAGTTATATAAATGCTTTTAATATACAGCAATAATTTATACTACACCTACATATTATACATGGAAAATAAAAACTTCTTTTTGAAAAATATTATGTTTATCCATGTTATTCATGGAACTAAGAATACAGACACACTTGTTTCTCAAATTGCCAAACCCGCAGTCAGGTGCTATTACAGGCCAATGCTAGACTCTACCTCTAGCTGGTCCTCAGTCATCGTCTATTCCCAGGCCTCCCCAGGGACCATTAGTGTACATTCTTTAGTTTTCCAGTATCACATTTTTAATTGTGGAATGTGGAAATTGTTCGCATTTTCATTCCTGTATCCTCATCATTTCATTCCATCATTTCTCATCACATGCATCTTCTATAAAAAACAGAATCCTCTCTTCTTCTATCTCAATTCATTTATTTTCAGGTGATAACCTGTTCTCTATCTTCAGTACTGCTGCTATTCAAAGATGTATCAAAATATTTTTCCTGGAGAAATTGGACACAAAATTTGACATTATTTACTCATCTCATTTGGCATCATCAGCTGATCTAATTTTCCAATCCATTTAATTAAGACCACTGAAATCTTAACAATAAACAAGCATGGAATAAATATTTGTAATAAATTATTACAATGAAAGGTTCATAATAACAATGCTATGAAACTCACTTTTACCCTCCTATATTCACCTTTAGTTTTCAGAAATGTTTATTTATGCATTCCTTTATTCAACAAGTTTATACTGAGCACTTAACATGTACCAAGCACTGCTCTAGACTTGTAGTAAGGTTAGTAAAAGTAGACAAGATCCTAGTTTTCATGCTGTTTACATCTTCTAGGAAATGAAAAAATAAAATGCACATGTAAAATGTGTGCAAAGAAATTTTGCATAATAGGGTAAAGGGGCTCAGAATGAAAAAGTGTGGGTGGAGTGGCTGATTTTAATGGAATGTTTAAGGAAGACTGCAATGATGAGGACATATTTGAAGTAAGACCTGAAAGAGAAGTTGAGTGAGCCTTGTGAGGGTCTGGAAAAAAGGAATTCCTACTACAGACAACCACTAGAACCAAGGCTCTGAGGCAAGAACCATTCTAGTTTATTCAGGAATCATCTGTTGTAGTAGGTTTTATTTGTTTGTTTGTTTAACAATAAGGAAGTGAGACTCATAGAATTTATATAACTTTACTCAACCCCATACACCTAGAACCAGAACCAATACTGATTACTGATCACTCTGTCTTGTGCAATGAAGACTTTTTTGCTTAATGAAAAGACTATCCATTGAGGCTGTGAAGGGAGGTTTGGTAATTTAACATAAATGGCTAAATACTAGGAATACAGATTCTTCAATGTCTCCTTAAAATTAAGGAGTTAATTTTATTCATCTTTTTATCTGCAGTCTTTAGTGTAATGGCTACTCTAAAGCTATTAAACCAAGATTGCTTTTAACTCTGAATTGGGAATTTGGCATCCTCAATTTAAGGCTATATCACTCAATAACTGTATACCCTTGGCAAATCACATAACTATTCTGAGTCTTTATTTTCTTACTTTTTATAAAAGGAAATATAAAACCTTCTATGGGTTTATTATTTATAATTAAATGATAATATGAATGAGAAACTTTTTATTAAATATAATATTTTTTGCTTTATAAAATAACTATCAAATTATACTATTTTTATATATGGTAGTGCCTAAGAGTATAGGAAACAGTGAAGTTAGCAGGACTAAAGCGTAATCCTAACCTGGAGGTGTTCCTTCAGTATCCACTAGTTTAAAGCACTCATAGATGAACTCAGGCTGTGTGTTTGGGAATATTAAGGAATTCTTCTATCAAATATATATGGAAACTTAAGGGTAAAGACATGAGGAATATTTGAATCAAAAGTGATGACTGTAAGACTTCCAGCTAGAGAAAACAATGGTATATATCTTCAAAATTCCTCATTTTAATAAAACATCTGCTACATGTTTGAATTATCCCAGATCAAAATAACAGAGTGGGCTCAGGCACATACAGAAAGCAACATGAATATGGAAGTTGGTTGTTGCTGATTTAAAAAGTGGTTTCAGTGTCATGTAACCATGAAACCTGATGATTTTTAAAAAGCTATTGCAAAATTCAATGGTAAATTATGAAACCAATTTCACCAATAAAAGTAGAAGTAAGTGGTGGAGTCACTTAAACAAGGTAGTCCGGGTAAAGAATGGCAATGAAAAACTATGTGTGACTAAGTAGTGTCAAAATTTTGAAAACCCTGAGATTGTTCCCAACTTGCATGCTAATGAATTAGCTTGTCACAGTCTTTTGGATGCTGGAAAAAGTTACAAGCCTCCTGGGTTGGATAAAAAGGAATTTCGTACTCATGACATATTAGAGCATGAGTACGGCTTGAATTGGCTTGTCCCCAAATTTCACTAATGTAATGCAGAATGACTGAGGTTGATGCAAAGGGTTTGTGCCATAGTTAAGAGACCTCAAATCTCAGAAATGCCAAGCTTCTATTCGGAGCCAATGGTAAACCTGCTCAAACTTTGCTCTAGAGAGAAACATTATTATTAATGCCCTCTATGATAAACTCATTTGCCTCTGCTCCAGAAGAAGATATAATCTTTATCTTTTAAAGCTTTTTGCTATAAAATATTTTTGAAAAGATACTTTGGAACAAGGCTGTCAATGCTTCTGCTCAGCAAACATATAACTTTCCCCCTGGAAAAAAATCTGAAAAGTTGTATCCTATAGGAAAGCTGAGAAAAATTCATGCAGACCCTTCAAGGGCTTTGTAGACCCTTCTAGGGCTTTGAAGTGCAAGACTAATTAATGATCTAGAACAAGTTGTTTTAAAGCTAAGAGTTGTCATAAAAAGGGAAGAATGTTTTACTTTAGCATTATGGTAATAGAATGAAAACACAGAATAAAACACAGAATATGCAATGTTGAAGATCTGTGTTTAAATGATGTTAGTGAGAATTAAAGTTCATGGTAAAATTCAATGGAAATTGAATTATCAGTATTTCAATGGAAATATGCGGTCTTACCAGTAGGCCATAATGACTTATCCTGGGAAATGAAAGAAAAGATATACTTTTAAATGACATCATCTCTACATATAAAATTTATATATGGAAAAGGGACTTTCTAAATACACTAATGAAAATAGGACATTTTATTTTTTATGTGGACAATCATTTTTAAAATTTGGAACAATTGGTTTAATAGGGTCTCTACATATAGAAGTAATGTTTTCCTTGGGTTTAGATACTTATAGGTATGTCTTTTTGTTTGTTTCTTTGTTTTGTAGCAGAATTGAATCCAATTCATTTAACCCCTGAGCCACATCCCAAACCCCTTCTTTATATTTAGAGATAGGGTCTCACTAAGTTTCTTAGGGCCTCACTAAGTTGCTGAGGCTGAATTTAAACTTGTGATCCTCCTGCTTCACCTCCCAGCTGCTGGGATTATAGGCATACAGCACAACACATGGCATCCAACATTTTTTATTAGTGCATTATAGTTGTACAAACTGATGGGATTTGTTGTAACACATTTGTATATGCACACAATACACAATGTAACAATATAATTTGGCCAATATCACTCCCCACCACTCCCTCTTCCCTTCCCCTCCCACACCTTGATCTCTTTCCTTTACTGATCTCCCTTTGATTTTCATGAGATCCCCACCCCAGCCCCATCTTTCTTTTCCTTTTTTCCTCTCTATATTCTGTATACATGAGAAAACATGCAACTCTTAACCTTCTGAGTTTGACATATTTAGCTTAACATCCATTTTTCTTCAAATTACTTACATAATTTCATTTTCCTTTATGGCTGAATAAAACCCCATTGTGTATATGTACTAAATTTTCTTTATCCATCCATCCATTGATGGACACACAGGCTCATTCCATAATTTGGCTATTGTGAATTGCACTTCTATAAATAGACACGGCTATAAACATGAGTATGCACGTATCACTGTAGTATGAAGATTTTGATTCTTCAGGATAAATACCATGGAGTGGTAAAACTGGGTCATATGGTGGTTCTAAGCTTGTCTTTTGAGGAACCTCCAAACTGATTTCCACAGTGGTTGCACTAATTTACAATCCCACAAGCAGTATAAAAGTTTAAAAATAGCTAAGTGAAATAAGCCAAACCCAAAAAACCAAAGGCCAAATGTTTTCTCTGATCACTGGATGCTGATACATAATGGGGGGAGGGATTATGCGGGGTATGAGAAAAGAATGGAGGCAGTATAGATGGTCTAGAGGAAAATGGGACAGGAGGGAGTGGGGGAAGGAAAAATACTAGATTGAGACACACAGTATTACCCTATGTATATGTAAGATTACATGAATCAGGTGAATCTACATTATGAAAAAAGAGATATATTCCCTGCTGTATAATTACATCAAAATGGGTTCTACTGTGATGTATAATTAAAAAGAACCAATAAAAAAAGTTTAAAAATAGGTGTTTTAGTCAGCTTTTTCATTGCTGTGACTAAAATACATGACCAGAACAATGGTAGAGGAGGAAAGTTTATTTGAGGGCTCACAGTTTCAGAGGTCTCAGTCCATAAATAGCAGGCTTCATTCCTCGAGGTTAGAGGTGAGAATGAGCATGTGGCATAAGAGTGTGGTAGAGGGAAACAGCTCACATGATTGATGGTCATGAAGGGGAAAGAGAGGTCCCCACTCACCAAATACAAATATATACTCCAAAGCCATACCTGCAATGCCTGCCTCCATCAGTCATACCCTACCAGCCTTCAGTTACCACTTAGTTAATCCCTATTAGGGGATTAATTTACTGATTGGGTTAAGACTTTCACAATCCAATAATTTCTCCTCTGAACTTTCTTGCCTTGTCTCACATGTGAGCTTTTGGGAGACACTTCACATCTAAACCATAACAATAGGACATTTTAAAGGTCAATTTAGGGCAATTGCCTAACTATTTGTAGAAAAATAAACTTAGATTTGTATTTTACACAAACCCCCCAAATAAATGTAACTGAAAAAATATTTGAGTTTCCAAATGAAAAAGTAAATGTACATAATAGATATATTAGAAGAAAATATTTGTGTGCGTATGTGTATATGTATTCATGTATAAATATACATATACATAAAACACAGGCATATCACAGAGATACTATTGATTCTGTACTAGATAGCAACCATGAAGCAAATTTTGCAAAAATAAGCCAGATCACCTGAAATTTTGTTTCTCAGTGCATATAAAACTTACTTTTACACTATTAAATGTGATACCATTATGGCTAAAAAGTGGACACATTAATTTTAAAATATATTATTGCAAGGAATTGCTAAGTGTATAGGAACCGAAATATTTTTACAATGGAGGGTCTTGGTCTAATTAGATAGCTGCTGACAATCAGAGTGTAGTTGCTGTAGGTTTAGGGCTGCGACATTTTTAAAATAAGCAACAGTGAAGAAATTTATTTCATCAATTGACTCTTCCTTTCATGAAAGATTAGTCAGTGAAACAAAAGATGGCTGAGTAGAAGAAGTGCGTGATTTCCAATTGCTCTGTAATTTGGGATCAAAGTAGTGATAACACTGCATCTCATTGAGGTGGGTGATGGAGACAATACCTGAATTTCAGTACCAGAATCATAGAAACAGTAATTCAGGTGCTTTAAACATAATAGAGGAAATAATGTCTCCAGAATCCATCAAATAACACCCCACGGTGGTCCACTGCAGAGAGGTCAACTCAAACAGAAAGAAAGACGAAATATGTGAAGAAAAGTTTGTACAGGGGAAACTGTGGAACAGAAGGGTGGCCTGAACTTGAGTGAACCATAGGCAACACAGTGATTCAAGCTCAGTCCTGCTGGAATGTGGAGAGCTGGAGTGGGATGCTATTCCAGGCAAACACAAAGGGCATTTTGCTGTGGGAGCCAGGGAGATTATAACAAGCATTAGCTCACTGCCCCTGTGTGTTCCTGCCCTAGAATCTAGAATCCTCCTGGCAGGGCACAACTGACAGAGGGGATTGTGCTGACAGGAGTAAGGCCAGGTAAACTGAGTAGCAGTTTTCAAGCTTTCCCTTTGGATTTAGGGTTTGAGGAATTAGGTGGACAGATCCCAGACACTGGACAGGTGGGCAAATTTGTGCATGGGGTCTGATTCTGAGGAGACAACAGTTGTGGGCAACGGGATATATGATAATAGCAGAAAGTTGTTCACTTTGCCCCAACAGTAGCACTCTAAGTAGCCCCGTCCACCAATCCACCCAGACACCCAGCAGAATTTGTCCTATGCCTGGCAATAGATTAGATGGAGATACTCTCTTTGTTCCATACCTCACCACAAAGCTCAAAAAGTCAGTCAGAACTAAATGCCAGTGTCCCTGAACCTCACATTTAGAACTCTTATATAGCCAGGTCCTGGTAGGGCATCTACCTAATTTAAAGGAACAATACTCTAATCAGTACTTCCTACTGCTGAGAAGGGAAGCTGAGAGCCAATGCAACCAGCTTTGGTTAGAGATCACTCCAGCTGACAGCTTAGTGAGCAACTCAGATCGCAGTTTAACAACTCCCAGCCCTTGCTGTCTCTAAGGGGTCTAGAGTTCAAGAATGAATGAAAAGAAGGACAGTATGGCATAGCTAATGAACATTCATTCCTGTCAACAGCTTTGACCTCCACACCAGAGACAATTCTCATTATTTCCTTAAGATTTTCTCTTTTCTATTTTCCTTCTTTCTCCTTTTCCATTGAGTGGAAGGGTACATGTGTGGGGGTGGATGTGTTCTAGACATGTTAGTGGATTTATGGTTGACATATATATACTTTATTCATTTTTTCTCTTCATTTTTATCCTTTTTTCTTTTTTCTTACATTTTTGTTTTTTGTTTTTCATATTTCCTCAACTATTTGTTATTTTGCTTTGTTATTTTAGAAGGGTAAGGATTTTTATTTATGTTTTATTTTCCCATTTTTTCCCTCATTTTTTATTTGTATATTACAGTTGTACATAATGATGGAAATTTGTTGCCACATACTCATATATGCACACAACATAACAAAATAATTTGGCCATTTTCACTCCCCATCACTTTCCCCCTCCCTTCCCTCCTTCCATGCCCACCTCCAACCTTTCTTTTCCTTTTTCCTTTCTAGCTTCTGCATATAAGAGGAAACTTAGAACCCCTGAACTTATGAGTTTGGATTATTTTGCTTAATATAATGATCTCTAGCTCCATCCATTTTCCTGCAAATGATTAATTTTATTGTTCATTATTACTGAATAAAATTCTATTGTGTATATATGGACTATTTTGATTATTCATTCATGCACTGAAGGACACCTAGGCTAGTTTCATAATATGGTTATTGTGAGTTGTGCTGCTATAAACATGGGTATGCATGTATTATTGTTTTGATGTGAGGTGTCCCTCAAATGCTCATGTGAGAGACAATGCAAGAAGGCTTAGCGATGAAATGATTGAGTTATGAGAGTCTTAATCCAATTAGTGAATTGATGCTCTGATAGGGATTAAGTGATAACTGAAGGCATGTAGTGTGTGACTGGAAGAGGTGTGTCATTGAGGATGTGCCTGCAGGGAATATATTTTGTCTGGAGAGTGAAATGTCTCTATCTACTTCCTAATCATCAGGTGAGCTGCTTCACTCTACCACGCTCTTCCACCATGATGTTCTACCTCACCTCATGCCCCAAGGAAAAGAGCCAGTTGTCTATGTACTGAGACCTCTTTAATCATGAGACCTAAAACAATAAACTTTTCCATCTTAAAATTTTCTTCTCAGGTCTTTTGGTTACAGCAAAAAAAAAAAAAAAAAAGGCTCACTAAAACAGCTTACATCATTATCATATAATGACTTTAATTATTTGGGATAAAAGTAAAGGAGTGATATATTTGGGTCTAATGGTGATTCCATGCCATATCTTTTGAGAAAACTGTTTACTGATTTCCATATTGATCATACTAATTTATAGTCCCACCAACAATGCAAAAGTTTTCCTTTTGCTCCACATCCTCTCCAACATTTAACATTGTATTCTTGATGACTGACATTCTGACTGGTGTCAGATGAAATCTCAGTGTAGTTTTAATTGGATTTTTAGTTATTTGAGGCCACGTCTCTCTTGTTTGTGTTTCCCTTATTATCCCTTCCCTCCTCTCTCCCCTCTTCAACAGCCAAATTTGTTCATTCTCTCTCGTTATTTTATTTCTTATTTATTTTTAATCTTCCTTCTTTAAGGAAGGAAGATTTTTAATCTTCCTTCTTTATCACTTCTCTCCTGCTATTTCTTTTTACCTTTTTAATATCTTAAATGTTTTTTCAATCTTCCCACCCAATTTTCTTTCCTCTTATGTACTGTAATTATACTATCTTTAAAAGAATTTAATTTAGTCCAGGCATAGTGGCACATGCCAGTAATCCCAATGGCTCAGGAGGCTGAGGCAGGAGGATGGAGTGCTCAAAGCCAACCTCAGCAAAAGTGAGGTGCTAAGCAGCTCAGTGAGACCCTGTCTCTGAATAAAATTGAAAATAGGACTGGGGATGTGGCTCAGTGGTTGAATGCCCCTGAGTTCAATACCTGGTATCCCTCCAAAAAAAGAATATACTGTATATAATTACTGCCTCCATCATTTGCATTTGCTATGATTTGGATATGAGATGTCTTCCAAAAGTTCATGTGTGATCCAATGCAAGAGTGTTTAGAGGTGAAATCATTCAGTTATGAATCATTTAATCAATGAATCAGTGAATTAATCTATGGATATGGATTAACTTGGTGGTAAAGGTAGGCAGATAGGATGTGACTGGAGGAAGTAAGTCACTTTGGGCATACCTTCGGTTTTATATTTCATCTCTGATGAGTAGACCTCTTTCTGTTTCCTGCCTGCCGTGTCCTGAGCTGATTTCCTCTGCTATGCTCTTCCACAGTGATGTTCTGCCTTATCTCAGTCCCAAAGCTACAGAGTTGGCCAATCATAGACTGACATCTGAAATTATGAGCCAAAATAAACTTTTCCTCTGCTAAATTGTTCTTATTGGGTCTTTTTGTCACAACAATGAACAAACTAGCTAAAACAATGTTGTTGTGGTTATTAATACTGGATGGGGCATAGGCCATCTGCTTTAATGCTACATATAGTTGTTTATTATTATTGCTGTAGTTAAATTATATGTATGTACACTAGAATAGGCACTAAGACATTTATTCTAATACTGTATATTGATCAAAACAGTTGTTGCTCTTGCTTGTTTCCTTTCTCTGAGAGGGGTTGGGAAGTAACTGGTACATTGTAATGTTACCTAGGACAAATATGTTTTTAAAATAGAAGTAGATCAGTAGAGTAGAAGTGGGTGACCAAGGGAGATGGAGGAGTGAGGGAAAGGGAAGAACAAACTGGGCAAGGAATTTGACCAAATTATGCTAGGTGTTTGAATGAATATATCATAATGCATTTCAATTTTATATGTAACAATAATGCATCTATTAAAATATGTAAAAATCACATTAAATTTATTTAATCAATTGTTTAAAAGATTTATCAGTAACTTACTCTGGTGCTTGATAGCGTTCTATCCACAGTAGAAGTTCTTTCAAAATTGGAGTCAGCAGTCCTCTCAAACCCTGCTACTGCTTTATCATCTTAAGTTTATATAATATTCTAAACCCTTTGTTGTCATTTCAACAATATTCAGAGCATCTTCAGAAGTGGATTCCAGCTCAAGAAACCACTTTCTTTACTAATTCATAAGAAGAAACTTCTCACTCATTAAAGATTAATCATGAAATTGTAGGAATTCAGTCATTTTTCCCAGGCTCTACTTCTAATTATCTTGCATTTCTACCATATTTCTAATTATTTCTTCCACCGAAGTCTTGAGCCCCACAAAATCATGTATGAAGATTGGGACTGACTTCTTCAGAATTGTTGTTAATATTGGTATTTAGACCTTCCTATGAATCACAGTTGTACTTAATGACTTTTAGAATGATGAATTCTTTCCAAGAGATTTTCATTGTATTCTGCCCAGATTTATTCAAGGGGCTGCTATCTATATCAGCTATTTCTTTTAAAAGATATTCCTAAAATAATAAAATTTGAACATCAAAATTCTTTTTTGACCTGTGGAGTTCAGAATGGATTCTATGTTACCAGGCATGAAAATAACATTTATCTTGCTGTACATCTCCATCAGAGATCTTATAGAACTCAGTGTGCTTTCAATGAGGAGTAGCATTCTATAATAATTTTTCATTTTGATTTGCTAAGCAGTAGATCTCAGCAATGGTCTTAAAATATTCAGTAAGCCATGTTGTAAGCACATGCACTTTCATCCAAGATTTGCTGTTCCAATTAAAGAGCATGAGCACAGTATGATTTTTAAGATCTCTCTACCAGTTTTGGAATAGTAAATGAGCATTGGTTTCACCTTAAAGCCACCAGCTGCCTTAGCTGCCTTAGCCTCTGCAAGAGTCAGCCTATCTGGAAACTTTGAAGCCAGGAATTGACTTCTCCTCTCTAGCTATGAATTCCTACATGGTATTTTCTTCCAATAGAAGGCTGTTTCATCTACATTAAAAATCTATGGTGTAGTGTAGCCACTATCATTTGTCCTAGCTACATATTCTGGATAACTGGCTGTAGCTTCTATGTCTGCACTTGTAGCTATACTTTGCACTTCCCTATTATGTAAATGGTTTCTTTCCTTAAATTCATGAACCACTTCTGCCAGCTTCAAACTTTCTTCTGCAATTTGCTTTCAGCTTTCAGAAAACTAAAAAAAAAATGAGGACCTTACTCTGGATTAGGCTTTGGCTTAGGAGAATATTATGTCTGGTTTGATCATCTATTGAGACCACTCAAGCATTCTCTGTGGAGAGCAAATGAGCTCTGGTTATTGGCTGGTCCTGTGGTATAGGCAAAAGCCACGCCTGGGAAACATCACTTGCCAAATAGCAAGAATGTGAATAACCTTGGTACTCAGCTCTAACATCCATGGTTATCAGACATTCCAGTGCAAAGGGTTTTCTGGGTACAGACAGATATTTGCCCTCGTGCACAAAGAAGTCTCTTGATAACTCACAAGCCTTGAACAATTTGCAAAGCTTCTGTAGTCTAACTTCCTGATTTTGAGACCCTATATAATAAACATGCTGAGCTAGTTCTGCTAGCTAGTGACAGTGGATCACTGATCCTCTAGCAGAGAGCAGTGTCCCAACTGGCCCCAGCTTAGTGTTTTTCTTTGTCTCTGTGCTTTTCTTAATCTCTTGTTGCCTCTACTGGAGATCCTTTGTTGTTGTTGCAATCAGATTTTTTTATTCTTAGTGGAGACGTATGATTTTTTCCTTTCATTTGAACACTTAGAGGTCATTGGAGTGTTATTAATTGGCCTAATTTCATTATTCTAGGGAACAGGGTAGCCCATCTGCCCTTTGGTGAAGCATTTCAAGCATTTATAAAATAAGTTCACCATCTTATACAGGTATGATTCATGGGACCCCAAAATAATTACAAGAACATCAAAGTTCATTGATCACAAATCATAACAACAGATACAGTATTAATGAAAAACTTCAAAACATTGTGAGAATTACAAAAATGTGCTATAGAAACATAGAGAGCATGCACAGTTGGAAAAATAACACCAACAGACTTGCTCAACACAGTATTGCCACAAATCTTTATTTTTAAAAATTGCAAAGTCTGCAAAGCACAATTAAATGAAGTGAAGCAAGGTATTCCTATCTATAAATTCATTTGTCTGCATCCTCAGCCTCCATTTCTGCTAATTCAATGAACCATGGAAAGAAAATAATCAGAAAAACTTGTCTGTATTGGTCATGTGTAGTTTTTTCTTGTCATTGTTTTCAAAATAATACAGTATAACAATGATTTACATTGCACTTACCTTAAATTTGGTATTGAAAGTAAAGTGATTTAAAGTATATGGGAGAATGTGACAATGAAGGAATTCCCCATGGATAAACTTTTATCAAGTTCTGTTTCTTTCATGTTTGACAATTTCCATTGGCCAAAGAATACACCTGTGTACTAGTTTGCTAGGACCACCATAAAAAGTCCCACAGAGAGTATGACTTAAGTAACAGAAATATACTCTCTGCTCTGGAATGAAGATATCCAAAATTAAGTCAGTAGGATTTATTCCTTCCAAGGGCTGTGAGGGAAGATTTCAGCCTCTTTCCTTATTTCCATTTCCTCTTTCCTGGTTTCCTTTCCTTTATTTTTCTCTTTCCTTGTATATGGCCATCTTCTCCCTAGTATCGTCCCTTTCTGCATGTGTCTCCGTATCCAAATGTCTCCTTTTAGAAGGACACTAGTCATATTGCATTAGGACCTAATGGTTTCCTTTTAACTTGACTGCATATAGAAAAATCCTGTCTCCAGAATAGTGACATTCTGAGGTACTGTGGTTACAACTTCATCATATGCATTTTGGGGCACACAACTCACTCCATAATAACCTGGCAAAAAGTTCCAACTGATGGTGCAATCAACTCAACTCCAATCCTGATTCAAGAATCTGTAGCAAGAAATTCCAAGGAGTTAGATGGAAGGAGGCAATTTTTAATTACTTTTATAATCCACAGCAATCCAAAATCATCCTGTTTTAAAAAATTATTTTAATGTTTTTTCCTAGTGCATAACTGTTAATAACAAATTCCTTCTTTTTTATTCTTTGAAGAATATCTTCACTTTATTTTCCAAGAATATTTCCAGTAGATAACGGAATTCTAGTTGCATATTCTTTTGTCACTTTTAAAAATGCCATTGTGCTATGTGGTTTCTGAGGAAAAGTTAGCCTTTATTTTCATTATTATTCATTGAAGGTAAGGTGTCTTTTATTCAAGGATGATTTCATAATTTTTCTTTGGCTTTGGTTTTTGGTAAATTTGCTTCTAAAACTGTGAATGGAATACAGACAGATCACTATGACTTAGCTCTAGCAAATTTCATGTTTTGTGGAGGCTGAATACATCTGGTTTCTCTTTTATTTATTGAAAAAAAGCAAAAAAGAATCTCAACTGAAAACCCTGCTTTCAGTAGGTACCAGGGCACCTACTATTTGCTGAGTTCTGATCTTCAAGATTTTTCTCTTCAGAAAAATGAATCTCTTCTGATTTTCACTTAACTTTTTATTATCTAATTGTGTTCTGCTTGAAATATCAATGATTTGCCCTGATATCAGTAGATTAAATATCAGCAAATTCCTCAAAAGTAAATTTATAGGAAGAATACCAAGCTCACTTCTTTATAGTTTTCTTCTCTCCAATATTTGACTCTTCAAATCATGGTTGTTTTGTCAGCACTGAGCTCCAGTTTTTGTCTGCAAAAGCCCATGAAGGCTGCCACAGGATCTAGAAGCGCTTTCTTTTTGATATCTATGTTTAGTATAGTGAATGAGCAAATGTCACAATAGGAAATGAGATGTCAGCTTCACCTCAATATGTTTTCTTCTCTGCAGAAACTTTGCCCATCCCGAACTGGTTTCTTTGATTGCTTTCTAATATCTGTAAACACATTTTTTAAATATTTTAATGTAATTTTTAGATTGCAGTGCTATTAGTAAGATCATTAGTGTGATGTTCTCTACTCTGTCACAGAAACAGAAGTGCTTGTAACAAAGTATAAAGACAAAATCACATTTGGACATACATGTAAACACAGAGACACACACAGATACACACCATACGAATTAACTAAGGACCATATAATATTAAGGAATATACTTCCAGGCTAATTAGCTGAAATTTAGACAGAAATGTTGGATTTTTATGCAACCTAATCACTAAATGTGCAATAGTCATCTACTAATGGGGCTTCGTGGTCTACTTTTTATTGATTATTACTTTTACACCATTAGGTCCAGAAAAACGATTTGGTGCGAATGTTTTGGATGCAGTTGAGAAGCTGTTGGGTGAAGTGATCTGTAAGTTTCTGTTAATTCATTTGGTCTAGAGTATAGTTTATCTGTGATGTTTCTTTGCTGATTTTCAGTCTGGACAATTTTCTTATTGATTAGAGTGGGGTTTTAAAGGCTATACTAGTGCTGTATGGCAGTTTATCTATCTCTTTAATCTAGTAACATTTATTTATGTAGGTGTTCTTGCATTGTGTGCATATATAGTCAAAACTGTTTTGTCTTCTTGATGAACGAACCTCTAGCTTAATGTAATGACCTTTTATGTCTTTATTTTTGTTTTTAACTCAAAGACTTTTCTCTGATATGAGTAGCTACTCTGCTCTTTCTGTATTTCTATGTGTGTGGGATCTTTTCCTATTCCTTCGCTTTCAATAGGTGAATGTCCTCATAAGTGAAGGGAGTCTCCTGTTGGAACCTTAAAGTCAGATCTTGTTTTGTTTTGGGTGTTGCTGTTGTTGCTGTTGTTCATTTAGCCATTTTGGGTTTGTTTTTTTTTTGGAGAGTTTATTTACTTTTAAGTAAATATTGATGGGTAAGAACTTAGGACTGCCCTTTCATTAATTTTATCTAATTGTTATATAAATCCTTTCTTCTTTTCTTTCTCTCCATCCTCTTTTATAGTTGATTGATTTTCTCTAGTAGAATGTTTTGATTCCTTGTTTTCACTAACATATCTATCATAGATTTTGGTTTGTAATTTCTATGAGGCTGAAGAAAACATCTTGCAGTTAAAGCCTACTATTTTAGACTAATAACTTTGATAGCTAAATAAAGAAATTGTACCCTAAATCAAGTCCCCACCACATTTCAAATGTTCAATGTGACATTTTTATATTTTATTCTGTACATCATTTAACAAATTATTATAG
>JAJEJO010000232.1:39511-78358 GCA_020662805.1 Glaucomys volans
ATAAAAGACATTCTAATTGGGGTAAGATGAAATCTTAAGGTGGTTTTGATTTGCATTTCTCTTATAACAAGGGATGTTGAACATTTTTTCATAAATCTGTTGATTGCTTGTAGATCTTCCTCTGTAAAGTGTCTGTTCATTTCCTTGGCCCATTTATTGATTGGGTTATTAGTATTCTTGGTGTAAAGATTTTTGAGCACTTTGTAGATTCTGGAGATTAGTGCTCTATCTGAAGTGTGTGTGGCAAAGATTTTCTCCCACTCTGAAGGCTCTCTCTTCACATTGCTGATTGTTTCCTTTGCTGAGAAAAAGCTTTTTAGTTTGACTCTATCCCAATCATTGATTCCTGCTTTTATTTCTTGCACTTTGGGAGTCATGTTAAGGAAATCTGGTCCTAGGCCAATGTGATGAAGATTTGGACCTATTTTCTCTTCTATTAGGTGCAGGGTCTCTGGTCTGATTTCTAGGTCCTTGATCCATTTTGAATTGAGTTTTGTACAGGGTGAGAGATATGGGTTTAGTTTCATTTTGCTGCATATGGATTTCCAATTTTCCCAGCACCATTTGTTGAAGAGGCTGTCTTTTCTCCATTGTATGTTTTTGGTTCCTTTGTCAAGTATGAGATACCTGAATTTATGTGGGTTTGTCTCTGTGTCCTCTATTCTGTGCCATTGATCTACCTGTCTATTTTGGTACCAATACCATGCTGTTTTTGTTACTATTGCTCTGTAATATAGTTGAAGGTCTGGTATTGTGATACCCCCTGCTTTGCTCTTCTTGCTAATATAGCTATTATTTTAATCGTTGACATTTAGCCTTCATAGTAAAATATAACTGATTTATCTGCCTTCATTTTATTTTTAGAGTATTCTGAATTTAACCATATTACTTTTATTTTGCCATTGAGTTTTAAACTTTCACATACTTTTGTGTTCTTCATTAGCATTCTTTCTTTCTGATGGAAGAATTTCTTCTAGTATGTAATTTAAAGCATGTCTAGTGGTAATAAACTCCTTCAGCATTCTTTTGTGTGAGAACGTCTTTCTCTCTCCTTTATTTCTGAAGGAAAGCTTTGCGGGGTACAGTATATTTTATTGACAGCTTTTTATTTTCCTGAAGAATTCTGAATATAATATTGAACTCTCTCCTGGCTTGCAAGGTTTTTACTGAGAAACACTGAAAACCATGTTGGGGCTCACTTGGATGTGATACATCTTATCTCTTGCTTTTTTTTGGTATTTTTTCTTTCTCTTCAATTTTTGCTAATCTAATTATGATATGCCTTCATGAATTCTTTTTTGGGTTGAACTTAGTTAACTTAGAACTTCTGAAACTGGATGTTGGTCATCTTTCTGTGGATTTTCAGTTTCTTCTCTAAATACATTTTCTAGGTATTGTCTTTTTCTACTCCTCCAGGAATTCCTGTTTTACAAAGGTTAGATTGCCTGAGGGTTCCCAATAATTACCATAGGTATTTTACATTCTTTTCATTTATTTTATTATTTTTCCTCCTCTGACTAGATAATGACTATGTCCTGTATTTTATGTTCACTTTCTTCTGCTTGATCAAGCTTTTTTTGAAGCTTTCTATTGATTCATTCTTTCACATTGGATATTATATTCTTCATTTTAAGAAGTTCTACTTGATTGTTATTTCTATTTATGTGCCAAAGTTCACATTTTGTTCACAAATCATTTCCCAATTATCATTTAATTTTGTGTCTTTTTCTTTGTAATTCCTTGAACTTCTTTAAGAGAATTAGTCTAAATTCTTTCCTCAGACATTTTATAGATCTGCTTTTCTTTTTTATGACTCTAAAAATGCGAAAAATGCTTTTATTTTCATAAACTATCATGTTCAAATATCCCTGCTTTTCCAATATTTAAATAAGAGATTTATTTGAATTAGAATTTTAACAGGTATATTATGCTTCAATCTGTAGGTTCCTCTTCCCTCTTTTATCTTTCTTATAATTTGTTTGTTGAAAAAATATCATGTCCTTGTCCTTAAGAGTACTTTTTTCTTTTTCTTCTCTTTTATTTATCTATATGTGGAGCTGAGTATCGAACCCATGGCCTCACACATGCCAGGTAAGTGCTCTATCACTGAGCCACAACTTCAGCCCATTCTTAAGAGTATTTAAAAAAAAAATTTAGTTGTATTTGGACCTTGTTTATATGTGGTGCTGAGAATTGAACCCAGTGCTTCATACATGCTAGGCAAGCATTCCACAGCTGAACCACATCTTTAGCACCTGAGTTTTTTGTTTCTGAGCTTGCTAATTGCATCCCATTGTGTCATTGAACATGTCCCTCTACCCCTTGTTTTTCCTATAAACCTGTATTTCTTTCCTTTTTTTTTTTTTCTTTTAATTTTGATCCATTAAACACAAATGGAGTACAGCTATTGTTTCTCTGGTTGTACACAAAGTAGAGTTATACATGTCCACAGGGAAATGATGTCTGTCTCATTCTGTTATTATTCTTGCTCCCCCACCCTGATCCCACCCCTCCCTTCCCTCTATGCTATCCATCCTTCCTCCATTTTTGCCTCCCTTCCACCCTGCATAATGCATCATCATTCACTTATCAGAGAGATCATTCCTCCATTGGATTTTTGGGACTGGCTAATCTCACTTAGCATGACAGTCTCCAACAGAATGTCTTATATTAAGAAAACAGGCAACAACAGGTGTTGGTGAGGATGTGGGAAAAGGGTACACTCATACATTGCTGGTGGGAGTGCAAGTTGGTGCAGCCACTCTGGAAAGCAGTGTGGAGATTCCTTAGAAGACTTGAAATGGATCCATCATTTGATCCAGCCATCCCAATCCTTGGCCTATACCCAAAGGACTTAAAATCAGATTACTACAGTGATGCAGCCACATCAATGTTCATAGCTGCTCAATTTACAATAGCTAGATTGTGGAACCAACCTAGATGCTCTTCAATAGATGACTGGATAAAGAAACTGCCATATATATACACAATGGAATATTAACCATAAAGAAGAATAAAATTATGGCATTTGTGGGTAAATGGATCTGCTTTTCTTCTGAATTCATTACTAAATCTCTATTGGCTGCCTTTAGTGGAGCCATGTTTCCCTGATTTCCATGACCCTTGCCTCCATACCATGGCGCCTGAACATTTAAGGAGACAGTCACCTCTTGCAGCCTTTTCAGGTGTTCTTTGGTGAAATTCGACCTTTATGATTTAATACCAGAACATATCTGCTGATTTGCCATTGCTTTCTGTTTAAGGAAGAGTTAAAATGATCATTGAAAATTAATTTTTTTTCTGAGGTTGCCTCCTGAGGGAAGTTCAACAAGTGCACCTAAACTGTATGAGAGAGCTGACTATAATTAGGACCTGAATACTGTCGAACTTTTTTCCTATTGTATGAAACCAGCAGCTAGTTTCTCTTGTGTGATGCCTCCAACTAGCTGAAATGCACAATAACTACCAAGATCCATATTCTGGTGTTGTGAGACCTGCTCCTTTGTCTCTACCTTAACTCTGGTAATTCAGCCCTGTCAATACTTCCAGTGCTTTCCATAGATAGAGTGAGATAAGAGTAGGCAACCTGCAAATGTTCCCAGAGTAGGAGGGCAGCCAAATGCATTCTTCCAATTCCTTTAACTCATGGTGTGAACCATTTTTCCAGGTGGATTCTCTGTGCATGGCATTGTCCAAACTTGAAGGAGAGAGTGGAACCAACAAACAGGACTGATTCTCTTAATATTCAATCATAGTTTTTCTTTGTCAATGGTACAAAAGGCTGTCTTTGCCTCGCTCAGATTCCTGGGTATTTAGGAATGTACTCTTGTCAGTGAATAGTTCCTCCTTGTACGTCTGTGGGAGTGGGAAATATTGAAGCAGGTGAACTTCCATTACACCATCTTGCTGACATCACTATTTTCTTAACATGTTTATTGTTGTCATCTTGTCAATGAGATCCTTCCTGAACACTCCATAAAATTTTAACCACCCCTGACAATTCATATTGCTTTATCTTGCTTATAAATTTCTTATTCAAAAATGGACGTTATTTCAATGCTCAGTCTGGAGGCTGGAAGTCAGACAGTTCTGGTATGGCTGGGATCTGTTGGGAGTCTCTGTCTGGCACTTAAATGGCTCTCCCCTTCTTACCATGTGTTCACTTGAACTATTCTTAACATATACATGTACAGAAAGCTCAGTTTTCCTCCTCTCATAAAGCCAGAAATACTATTGGATTACAACTCCACTCTTAATGACCTCATTTAATTTTACCTCCTAGAAGGCTCCTTTCCAAAGACAGTCACATTGGGATTTGGGGCTTCACCATATGAATTAGGAAGGGGCAAAAGTCATTTCACAGTTATTATATGATATGGTTAAAAATAAATATTATTCACCTTGGTTATTTTTCCTTCTTCCTATGATGTAGACTCCACGATATCCTAGGTGCATGTGCTTCATTTGAGGCTGTATTCTCATTGCTAAGCCAGAATGTGGCATGTAGAGTTCAAATACAAGTATGCAAATGTAAACCATGCCAAATGTCTAGAGGGCCATATTCTCCTTTATTATCTTAACATCAGGAGCTGATACTAAGGATATCAGTATTTGTTCATATTTAGCATTATCTATAAGAACCAAGATTAAAGATGGCATACTAAAGCAATATGTGGTAGAATACTATGGTTAATTAAGAACTTCATACTGGAAAATATTTAATGTCTTGAAAAAATGTCTGCAATATATTTTTAGTTAAAAATATAAAAAGTATTAAAAAGATAAAGAAATATTCCAATCTCTTATTGGTAGTTTCTTAGGTTTGTTAGTATTTTTGTAAAATATATTTTGAAGGAGAGTTTTTTTCATATTTTCAAAATGAAAACAAAATATGTTGATTGATCATAAAATATACTTAATATTTTTATAAGAATCAAAGTATAAATTTTTATGGGGAGTTGAAATTTATACTACGAAGATTTCACCAAAATTTAAAACAAAATATTTTTTAAGTAAAAATTTTAAGATATTTTGATAAATACAATAAATCTAAAAACACCATCACAAAAAATAAATGTTGGATTCAAATAAACTGTTATGTTGATTTATGCTTATTTAACAGTTAATGAATGCCCGTCATTAGGAGGGGAAAATGCCAAAATATTTTATATGTAAAATCTGAACAAAACAAGAAGAACAGCTGAAGAAAGATTGTACTTTGGAATGGTAGAAATTTATCTAAACATTCAAATGTACAGATGTTGTAGTTCGCATATTTAGAGAAAGATTGCCAATGTTCCAGGTCAGCCTGACATAAGCTCTTCCTAAAATTGTTTTATACAGATATTCCATTCAATTTCTTATCTATTCTCAAATGAATACCAAAGAGCTGAAAAATTCCATGACAACATCAAAGAATACCTGAGTAAATAAAATGAATGTTACGTTCTTGGAAGAAAAGACTCAATACTATAAAGATGCCAATTCTTTCCAAATTAACACATAAATTCAACAAAAATCCCTCCAAAATCTCTTTTTTATTTGTTTACTTTTCTGTGGTTGCAGTCGTTTTATACATACCAATTCAATATTTCATCTCAGAGATTAAATGTGTGAAATAGCCAAGGCAATAATGAAGAAAAAAGAAGAATGGAGGAAGACTTTTATCATCAATTTTTATTAATGGAAAGTATGGTGTTGACAGAAAAATAGGTAAATATATCAATAGAAAGCATAAAGAATATGTATATATGAAAATTTACTATGTAATAAAGATGATGATTCAAATCAATGAGGAAAGATTTGTTTATTTGTGAAGTAGCTTCCTGTGTGGGAAAAAAGAAACAAGTACTTCAGAACACTAAGCACAAAAATAGATTTATGCAAATGTAAATAAACAATAAAGTAACACAGATAAATATGGTAGCATTTTTCCTAATTTTGAGATAAGAAAACATATTTAAACATTTCATAAAACCCAAGTAAAATTAAAACATAAACAAGATGAGATAATAGTTCATGTGTTTATGTTGTCATGAAACTTCATGAACAAACTACATGACCTAAGAAATTAGCACCTGAACTATTTTAAAATAACTTGCACTACCTATATTCGTACAACACTTTGAGTGAATTACTCAGTAGAATGTATGCCGAACTTTGAAAATTATATCACCCTTTACACTGGGTGTTATGCTGTGCCACCCCTCAGGAAAGCTTATTCCCCCAGTTCTTCTTGGAAATGTTACCAGTTGAATCCTTGGGGACAAAACCAGTGTTCTATAAAGTCTTCTAAATTTTTCTGCCTTTTCTTGGGCACTTGTATGCCAATATCTACTCAGTGCCTTACTATAAATGCCTGGCTGCCTGTCCCTGACTCAGGACACCTACAGGGCCATCTCAGTTTCAGAGTTCGATGTGATGTTATCTGAGACCACTTTGAAAATGTATCATCACCCAGATGCCCCTCTACTTCATCCACCTCCCTTTCCTGCCCCTGAAGTTTCCTGGGCAGCAATTCATTGCAACGTCAACTTTCTGGGAAATGGATTTACAACACCCTTTGATATATTAATTCAAACTAAAAAAATGAATAACCCAGCTGCAATAAAAATATACATACAGGTCCACTGAAGAATTGCTTACAAGAACAGAAAGCCTGAAAACATTTGAAAATTCTAAAAAGTGTGTGTGTACAAGACCATGTGTATTATTATATATAATATGTTATATCACATATGTATATACATATACATATATTACAAATATTTAAAATATTTACTTGTGCTCATATAATTGTAAGAGTAACTATTATGATAAAGCACCTAAAAATCTGCTTGCAAATAATTTGTAATAACAGGAAACTTTTCTGCTACAGTGTTATATGAAAAATAAGCAAATTTTAGGGCAGTTAAATCAATGTATATAATACTATAATGGTAAATAAATATCATTACCCATTTGAATAAAGACATAGAATACATAGCACCGCCAAACACTTCACCATATTGGCACAAGGACTGATTTCCTGAACAAGACTCCTAAAGCACAAGAAATAAAATTAAAAATCAAGAAATAGGATGGAGTCAAACTAAAAAGCTTCTTCACAGTAAAAGAAACAATCAAGACTATGAAGAGAGAACCTACATAAAGGGAGAGAAAAAATTAACATCCTGCAGCTCAGGATCTTACTTTCTAGAATTTTAAAAGAACTCAAAAAGCTGAACACCAAAGAAGCAAATAACCCAATTAATAAATGGACAAAGAAATTGAACGGACCCTTCTCAAAAGAAGAAATAAGAATTGTCAACAAACATATGAAAAAATGTTCAACATCTCTAGCAATTAGAGAAATGCAACTCAAAACCACACTAAGATTTCATCTCACTCCAGTCAGAATGGTAATTATCAAAAATATAAGTAACAATAAATGTTGGTGAGAATGAGGGGAAAAGGGAATTCTCAAACAACCCCCTCTGGAAAGTAGTATGGACATTCCTCAAGAAACTAGGGATGGAACCACCATTTGACCCAGTTAGACCACTCTTCAGCTTATATCCAAAGGATTTAAAATCAGCACACCACAGTGACAGAACCACATTAATGTCTACAGAAGCACAATTCACAATAGCTAAGCTATGGAACCAACCCAGGTGCCCATCAATAGATGATTGGATAAAGAAATTGTGGTACATATACACAATGGAATATTGCTCAATCTTAAAGAAGAACGACTTTATGTCATTTGTTAGTAAATGCTTGGATCTGAAGACTATCATGCCAAGTGAAATCTGCCAATCCCCAAATGTTTTTGCTGATATGTGAAAGCGAAACCCCAATTAGTGGGGGCAGGGGGAAGAAGATAAGTTCAGTAGATTAGAAGAAGAGGAATGAAAGGAAGGGTGGGGGATAGGAATAGGAAAGGCATAATTTTTCTATGTACACATATGAAAATACCTAAGTGAATCCCACCATCATGACCACCCACAAGAATGTGTCCTAAATAGAATAAGATATATCCCATCAAAATGGATAAAATTTACTGTCCTCTATAAATCAGAAAACCAATAAAAATATTTTTAAAAGAACATAGAGTGAATCCAAGAGTGAATCCTCATGTGAATTATGGACTTCATGTGATAAGAAGATGTGTCCATGTAGGCTCATCAGTCATAAGAAGTACCAGTGTTGATAAGGGCAAGGCCATGCATGTTTGCAGGTAGGAGGCATAGGATAAATCTCTGAATTGTCTTCTGAAATGTGCTACAAACCTGAAACTGGCAAAAAAAAAAAAAAAAGCATCATGTCTCATCATCCTAATATAGAAGGCATGCAATACAAATAACATAGAATTTATAGACACCCATGCAATGGCTCAATTTAAGTGTTTATAAATGTCTCCATCAATAGAAAGATGGGACATAAATGTTAATTAAAAACTATTTAATTGGTTGATTGATTATTTTAAAAGCTAAATAACAAAACCATACGTTTGGTTCTTTACATAATCACATGCACAGAGATAAAGAAATACATATGTTGATAAAATGTTTCTCTTTTCAAAAATGTCATATACAGTCTTAAAAAGTTTTATATTTTTTATAATATTTAAAATTTTGACCAGGAAAGTCATTGTTATCACTTCTAACATATAAAGAAAAAATTTGAAACTTAGAAAAATTTGAGACTCATTAAAGGAAAATCATGTCTCAGTTCATGTAAGGCTATCAAAAGCAATTAGAAATCAAACTTGTTATTGAAATACAGTAATCTTCTGGTTTTGCATGACTTGACCCTTATACCTTGTATGATAATTAATATATTTTTCAGATACATAGATTTAACCTTGTAATGGCTTAATCAACGTAGACATAGACTAATTTATATAAAATTTTGATGCAAAGATTTAAATTAAAGTGAACATTACATTGAATTAAAGATATCTCTTAAGTTTATAGTTCTTTAGCAACAGAGTATTTTTGTCTCATATTTAATATGGAGTACATTGTGTGGTGGAATAGCAGACAGCAAACTCTAAAAGATGCTTATTTTGTCATTAAAGATTTTGAGTTCTTTATATATTATGGATATGAATTTCCTGTCTGAGGAGCTGGTAGCAAAGATCTTCTCCCATTCTGTAGCTTTCTCTTCACATTCTTGATTGTTTGTTTGCTGTGCAGAAGTGTTTTAATTCGACGCCACCCCTTACTGATTTTTGGTTTTATTTCTTACATTTTAGGAATCTTATTAAGGACACTGGTTCTTGAAGTATTGGGGCTATATTTTCTTCTAGTAGTTGCAGTTTCTGGTCTAATTCTGAGTCTTTGATCCATTTTGGGTTGACTTTTGTATAGGGTGAAAGATAGGAGTCAGATTTCACACATTTATATTGGGATTGCAAATTAGTGCAACCACTCTGGAAAGCAGTATGGAGATTCCTAAGAATAATAACAGAATGAGACAGACATCATTGCCCTGTGCACATGTATGAATGCACAGATGGTGTGACTCTACTTTGTGTACAACCAGAGAAACAATAGCTGTACTCCATTTGTGTTCAATGAATCAAAATTAAATAAATTTTTTTTAAAAACTAGGAATGGAACTATCAATTTGATACAGCAATCCCACTCCTCAATATACAAAATATCTACAATCAGTATACTATAGAGGTAGAGCCATATAAGTCAAAATCATAATAATCAAGCTGTGAAACCAATCTTCCACAGATGAATGGATGAAGAAAATGTGGTATATACACAATGGAGCATTACTCAGTTATAAAAAATGAAATTATGTCATTTGGTGGTAAATGCATAGACTTGGCTAAGTGAAATAGCCAGACCCCCAAAAGCAAAGGTTTTCTCTGATATGCAGAAACTGGTCCAAAATAAGGGGGAGAGAGAAAGGAAAAAAAATGGGCGGGGAGCATCCCATCAAAATAGAAGAAAGATTGGCAGACTAGATGGAAGGGATTGAGAGGGAGGGAGGAGGGACAAAATAAGGGAAGAAACATGGAATGCATCTGACCTAAAGTTCCCCTATACATACATGAATATATCTCCCCATCGTGTGTATCCACAAGGCATTATCTAAAAATCAAAGGAAAAACTGTAAGTAAATAGCAGGAAGATCAGGAGAGTAGAGGGAAAGGAGAATTACTGGGGACTTAATTAGTTCAAATTATATTCCACACTTTTATAATTATGTTGAAATGAATTCTGATGCCATATAGAACAAATAAAAAGAAGAAAAAACACCAAAAGGAAACAAAAATGAAATTCCTAGTACTGAGAAATTTAACTTTTTAACATTTTATTCTTTTTGGTTGTGGACTGGGTGTTGAACTCTGGGGCACTCCACCATTGAGTTACATCCCCAACCCTTTTTATTTTTTCAAATTTTGAGACAGGATCTGACTAAATTGTATAGGCTGGCCTTGGAAGTTGTGATCCTCCTGCCTCAGCCTTTCGAGTTGCTAGGATTATAAAGGAGCACCTTAGAACCTGGTTACTTTTTAACTTTATATTTTGAATCATTTTAGACTTAAAGAAGAGTTGCAGACATAATCAAGAGACTTTCCATATTCCCTTCTCCTGGCTCACACTTGTTACTACCCTATATAACCATAGCAAAACAATTAAGTCTAAGAAATCATAAAAAATTGATACCATACTGTCAACAAACTACAGACTACATTCAGAGTCTATCAATCCTTCCACAACATCATGCTATTCAGTTCAAGAATCTGATCTAAGGACTACATTGCATTTCCTTGTTTTTTGTTTTTTGTTTTTTGTCTTCTGTAACATGTCCCAGCTCCCAAAGTCTTTGCTTGTTTTTATGTCTATGACACTTTGAAGAATTCTGGTCATATATTTCATAGATTGTTCCACAATTGGAGTTTTTCTGATTTTTGTGTGTGTGATCAGATTAAGGTAATGGACTTGGGGAAAGAATATCACAACTGTGCAGTGATTCATTGCTTCACTGCTTCATATCAGGTGTGTGAACATAAAAAATTTCATTACAGATGATGTAACCCTAAACACTGAGTTAAGGTGGTGTCTGCCAGGCATCTGTATAATATAGTTACAATTTTATCTTTTCTAAATAATATTTGTTTGGAAGTTAGTTTGATTATTCACATATACTATTTCTACTTAAACATTTACAGCTTCTTCTTAATTTTCACAATTGTTTTTCATGCCTGTAGTAATTATCACTGAGGTGTTCTAATGACTAAGTTCTTTTCCTTTGTTCATTGTACTACAATTTAACATTATCATTGTTTATTTTGCTGATCAGATTTTTCCAGCTTTGGACATTGGGAGTTTTCTCAGATTGACATCTATGTTTTCAGCAGGCCCCCGTCTCTTAATTTCTAGGATCCTTAATTTCTAGGATCATAGAAGCTCCAGACCTAATTTATATTTTTCATGTGTTATCCCTGATATTAACTGCTTCTCTAAGGAATCTGCTTCCTTTTATTGAAGAATACTAATTAAAAACCAAGATCTGGGCAGTGAATTTGCTCACCATGATTTGCATGTCACTGTTTGTATGCCACTTGGAAGACAGAGCTAGAACACTTATGTATGTATGCATACCAATCATGCACATGCATATCCGTATCCATCTGTGTGTATGTAGACATGCTTTTCCATACTGACACTTCTGATGCCAGTCCAGAATTACAGATTTTTCTCTGTTCCCTCTTTGCTAAATTATGACTTCAATCTTTAGTAGTGCTCCTTATCTATATTTGCTTATTTGTTCAATCCAAATGTAGACATAAAATCGTTTTAGAATTGCTAACCAGTACTATGTAAGAAGTGCTGATATCAATGAAAGTAGAGTTTGTGTAAGTTATTTTTAAATTTAGGCCTAGAATATCCCATCAAGACAATCTTCACATACTCAACAAAGGTGCCAAAAATATGCAGTGGAGAAAAGATAGCCTCTTCAACAAATAGTGCTAGCAAAACTGGAAATCCATATGCAATAAAATGAAATTAAATCCCTATTTCTCATCCTGTACAAAACTCAACTCAAAATGGATCAAGCATCTAGGAATTAGTCCTGAGACCCTTCACCAAATAGAAGCAAAAGTAGGCCCGAATATTCATAATGTTGGCTTAGGATCAGACTTCCTTAACAAGACCCCCAGAGTGCAAGAAATAAAAGCAAGAATCAATAAAAGGGACAGATTCAAACTAAAAAGTTTTTTCTCATCCAAGGGAACAATCAATAATGTGAAAAGAGAGACTACAGAGTGTGAGAAAATCTTTTCCACACACACTTCAAACAGACCACTGATCTTCAAAATTTATAAAGAACTTACAAAACTTTACACCAAAAATACAAAGAACCCAATCAATAAATGGTCTAAGGGACTGGGACGACACTTCACAGAAGAAGATATACAGGTGATCAACAAATATATGAAAAAGTGTTCATCATCTCTAGTAATTAGAGAAATGCGAATTAAAACCATCCTAAGATTTCATCTAACTCCAATTAGAATGGCTATTATCAGAAACACAAGCAATAATAAGTGTTGGCGTGGATGTGGGGAAAAGGCACACTCATATATTGATGGTGGAGTTGCAAATTGGTGCAGCCACTCTGGAAAGCAATATGGAGATTCCTCAAAAAACTTGGAATGGACCCACCATTTGACCCAGCTATCCCACTCCTTGGTTTATACCCAAAGGACTTTAAATCAGCATACTACAGTGATGTAGCCACATCAATGTTCGTAGCTGCTCAATTCACAATAGCTAGATTGTGGAACCAACCTAGATGCCCTTCAATTGATGAATGGATAAAGAAATTGTGGTATATATACACAATGGAAAATTACTCAGCCATAAAGAAGAAGAAAATTATGGCATTTGCTGGTAAATGGATAGAGTCAAAGAATATCATGCTAAGTGAAATAAGCCAAGCCCAAAAAACTAAAAGCTGAATGTTTTCTCTGAGAAGTGGATGATGATTTATAACAGGGGAAGGGGTGACAAGGGGCTGGGACAAGAGAAGAATGGAGGAACTTTGAATGGTGTAAGAGGAAAATGGGACAGGAGGGGGTGGGGGAAGGAAAGATAGTATACTGTGACAGACGGTATTACCCTGTGTATATGAATGATTGCATGATAGGTATGAATCTACATTGTGTACAACCATAGAAATGAAAAGTTGTACCCCATTTGTGTACAAAAAATAAAAAAAGATAATCTTCCCTAACCTTATAGGTCAACTCCTTTCAGTTTGTTGTATAATTCATTTGTAATACAATCAAATTCACTTGTCACAGTCTTTTCTCCACTTGAGATCCTGTGAAATTTTTTACTCACAAAATAATCATCTCATTTTGTGTATAGTTCTATGGGTTTTGACAAATTCACATCTTTTAATTTTAAATGGAAAAGTTTCATCATCCCTCAAATTACCCTGTGCTCCACTCACCTCTGAACTCTAGTAACCAATAATTCATTCATATACTTTTACATTTCACAGAATGCAATATGAATATAATCATCACAAAACATTTAGCCTTAGGATCTTTGTACTTTCACTTATTAGCATGCAGTTAAAATCATTCAGGTTGAATAAATAATAATTCATTATATTTCATGCTGAGTATTCTTTCACTGTAATGGTTGTACAATCATTTATTAATTAACCTATTTAAGGACATATGGATTCTTTTCAGTCTTTGAAGGTTATCCATAAAATTGCCTATATAAAAGTGTGTACAAATATTTGTGTGAAGACGAGTTTTTCATTTACATGGGCAAAAAACGAAGAGTAAGATTTTGGTGTTAAGTATTAAGTATATGTTTAACTTTGTAGAAAATGGCCAGTTTCTCCAAGTGCCTAAGAGTTCCATCATGATTGTGTAGGCTTTCTACTTGGTCTGCTCGTCTATTCACCACTTCTTCATATTGACAGGTTTTGTTGCCGTTTGTTTTATCTTTCTCCTACTTACATAGTAATATATCATTTCAATTTTAATTTACATATTTCTTACTCACATGTCATAATATTGAACATCTTTTTAAATACACATATGTCATATTTATAGCTTCTTTGGTAAAGTATCTGGCAGATTGCTGACCAAATTTCTAATGTGCTGTTTGTTTTCTTATTGTAGAGCCATATATATAAATCCAGATAGAATTCCTTTATCAGATATGTGATTTTTAAATTATATTATACTATTATCACTTATCTTTTCATTCTTCTGAAAAGTACCCTTAAAGGAGAAAATACTTCATCTGAACCTAGGCCAATTTGTCACTTTTTCTGTTATGGAAGAAGTTATGCTATTTAATTATAGTCTAGAGGCATCTGAACGAAAGTTTTTAGAAATCATAAGTTATATTTAAATGTTTTGTTTTGCATAATGTTGTCTAATTTTTCATAATCATATGTTTAAAAAACTATCCTTTGTCTCTGACTCTTGTTTTCTGCCAGGATTCATAAAACTGTGACAGACTAATTTATTGGCTCATAAGTAGGGTAAAATCTCAAATATTTATCATTTTTGGCAACAGTGAGTTTTTATGCCTTGGAGTTTTCCCTTTTGCTAGGCCTTCAGTGCATGGGATTGAGTTGATCTAATTAGAAGGTGAACCAGGCTTTAGGTGTGTTGTTGCTATGGATAGCTTCAAAGTATTATAGGTAAATTCCTTTAGGGATTATTTTGTTTAGTGTGAGAATTAGTTTGCGAGACTCCTTTTCAATCTCCTCTCCTTGTAGCTTTAGGCCTTCCTGTGGCCTAATGTTAACATGATGGTAGAGACAGGATATTCTATGTTGTTCTAAGTTTAAATATGAAGTAGACAGGGAGTCGCAGACTGTAGGATATGACATCCTAAATATTCTTCCACTTCCCAGTACAGTTTTGAGCCCAGCTATTATTTCCGAGGAGTGAAGGGTTCATGATCTGTTCCTTTCTCACAGCTGTGGTTGATTTTAGTAGTGCCTAAGGACAACTTGTTTTTATCCCACAGATAATAACTTTTCTTTCTTAATGTCTCAAGCAATTTGCCAATCATCTTACCTGAACTTTTTGTATAGGTACCCAGGAGCAGCTTGGCCAAGAAAACCAGTGTTCAAGTTGACTTTGTCTCATAGCAGCAGGTACCTATCTTTCTTTAGATTTGGGACCCTGTACTCCCTGTGCAATGATCAATTAAAACTATGTGACTTTCCTGGTTGCCTGACCTTTGATGTAATTATAAGTTTGAGAATGACAATATTTCCATGTCTACATACATATCTGTAAACAGAAATTGAGAGACAATTTTATTATTTATTTTTTAAATTTGAGTTCAAAAAGCAATTGACTGAAATTTGCAACCCTTCTTACTCTGAGAGACTCTCAATAGTAATTTTGAATTCTAAGTTACAACAATTTTCCTTAATAATTGCATAATGAGCTAGAGCTCTGTTGATTTAATCAAACAAAGTCATAGCCCTAAATATTACTTGGCTTATCACAGCCTTGAGCAATTTGCTTAATATTTCTGTGACCTGTGACTGAATTACTGAAAGAATAATAACAAATTTTCTATCTTGCTCCAGCAATATAGTGAAGATTTAAGAACTAAAAGTGCTGTAATATCTTCGAAAGGTAATTTAAAAGATTTATGCATAATTGTTCTCATTGCCGATTAACCACATTGGCATGGAAGTGTTATCTAGTATAAATAATGTCACCACTATGTCATCTAGAAGAGAAAAGTTGAGGACAAAGAATATATTCTGTCCAACAAACTACATAAAATAACAGCCTTCAAAAATTTAAATTATTTCCAAACTTTAAAAAATACTTGTGTTTGAAAAACTAGTATAATGTTTCTAAAATTTAGGGGAAATGATTCTATATATGGAATAAAAACTGTAAGCAACAATAATTGGTGGGAATTTTTATATATACCCTAAAATACTTTCTATGGAATTTCACTTGGAAACACCAAATTTTCATTTCTTTAATACTTTGTGTATTTACTTGACAGAGCCCATTATTATTGGTACAGAAATCACACATTAGCAATAGTCACAAGATGAAACGGGATACTCAAAGTTTTAAAGAAGCCAAGTAAACAACAGATTTGAAAATTGGCAGCAAGGATGAGAGGGCTTAAGGAGTCATTAGAAGAGAGACTTAAGGATAAGTAGGAGGATAATGGTAACTTAATCCTGGATAATAATGCAAAGGTAAAGAAGTCATATACAGTAACTTGCAGTATATTATTTTAATGTTTCATTACTGCAATCGAAAGGATCTGACATACATAATGATTTGAGGCAGGTCACCCTATCAGCTTCTCTAAGTGGATAAATTTCTTTGGGAAGATATGGCTGCAGTTTGCCTCACTCTGGCCATTATGCTGGGAAAAACTGTCCTGCACCAGATGTGTTTGATTCTGCTTATTACTATGACCTAGAAATACTTCAATCTTACAAAACTCTAACTTTGAGAATTAGAACTTAGGTGAAACAAGGAACCACTACATAGAATAAGTGCTAAAGGCTCAGAATACTTGAACTTGGAGCACAGATTTTATCAGAGATCTTTTTATAATGTGAAAGCTAATGTTTTTCCCATACCTGAAGCAATGAATTATTCTTATAAATTCAGGCCAATAATCCTAAATCATTTTCTAACTGTGAAGAAAATCCTTCATAAAAGACATGTTTAGAAAGCAAACAATAATTTTCATCATTATTTTTTACCTGTGAAATAAAGTCTCAATCCTGATATTTAAGCTGTATAAAAAATTTGGGTCCAGTGTTTTTGGTTTTGTTTTTGTTTTTTTTCAGATTCAATTTCACCTGATATTTTCCAATGAAAGTCTAATGCTGAAAAATCTAAATACTAACTACACCTTAGAATTCTACTTAAATTTCATTGTATACTGTCCTCTGTTTTATAAAATAATATATGAGCAAGTCAACAAATATAAGAACGGTAATCTGATTAAAATGAAGTGCAGTAGTTTTTGCTTTAATTCCTTGCCTTTCAAATTGGTAACCACTAAAGAGTTTCTGGAATTCTTTCTTTCCATCTTTACCAAGAAGTTATTATACTGCTCTACTTTAATTGCTTGGTCCTAACTGGTATCAACTGACTTCATAGATGGACAATGAATGATTTCACTCTTGCAGATGTCTTTTTCAGTCTTTTCCTACTCTCCTCACCTTCCTAATAGAGTTAAATCAGGCCAGGGGTTAAAATTATTGGTTAGTATTTAAGTGTTCAATTACCATGAAAATATTGCTTATTTCTGTTATGCCCAATGGAGCAAAATCATTACCTTCATTTTTCTCATTTTTACATATTTTATCCAACAACCTTAAACAAATTTGCTACTTGTCTTTTATTTTTATTTCTGTGCCTTTGCCCTTGTCCTTCAATGGAAGTGCTCTGCCCTTCAGTGGAAAATTATCAGGGGAGAAGACAGCTTGGAATAATCTCTTCATTCTCAAAAGCCACCAACCATGACCTGTTCTTTGGCTACATCCCTCTTTCAGTAATTAAAAGAGCTAGTATTAATTATTCATTATTTATCAATTGTTTATTCTTATTAGATAAGAAAAACATGGAATAAACATTTAGATATGTTCAAGAATTTGAAATAAAATTTTGTGTTTGAAACAAGATGTATTCTAATTTCTTTCCCTATAAAATTAATAATTGATAGTGATATTCTTTATGTTTTTTTTTCCTTTTTTGTAACTGTTTTGCTACTGTTTTCTTGCCAAAAAAAAAAAAATAGATACTTTAAACAGTGGAATTATCTGTCTATTGTGTTTATTCAAAAAAGGGTCCAGTAAGTATTCAGAAGATTAAATTTCTTTCAATAAGGAAATATAAACTAATAAAATAAATTATTTTTTATACCAGATATATACACAATGTGAAAAGCACAATAAATGCATATCTGTTCAGATATTGCCATATTTTAGCTAGGTGATAAAATTTGTAAAACCATTTTTATAACTCTATTTCAATTATATCACAGTGCTGGTTTGAATTTGAGATACTGTTCTACATGTAAAATCTAAGTTGGCCTTTTGTTAGTCTGCATGTATCTAAATTCATTAATAGTGAAATCTTGAAAAGTGAAGTGAAAATAATAATTTGTACATATATATATTCATGTATGTGTAATTTTACTGATAGTTTAAAGATATGGAGCTATTACAACATACTAGACACTATTTCCTATAATATTCTCAACAGCTCTATAAATGGGATCTTATCATTTAATGTTCATACCAGAAAAATTGTGGGAGTGAAAGGTAGCACAATTAATAATTATTCTGGAATATAGACAGGAAACAGTATGAATATTTACTCCACCTTCATGGTAAAAGTTTTCCAGACTAATTTATCCCATAATTATTTCTCCTTCTTCTAAAGTTACCCCATTTAAAGTGAGGAGCCAAAGTTTAGAGTAACAAAGATACCAAAGTCACACATATTTTAAACATAAAATGGATACAAATTTAGGACACATGATAAGGAGAACATTGTCACAATTACTAAAGAAAACAGAAAAGTTTCAGAGCAAAATTCATAACCTATCAGCATTGATTAAATACACGTGTTCTTTATTTTTGAAAGATGTCTATCTAGAAAGACAGAGAAACAATCTGCTAGCAGTCGTTACCCATGGAGAATGGATAGTTGAAAATGGAGAAGGTTTCCTTTTATTATACACATATTTCTCTATTATCAATTGCTACACCCCCCTCCCATCTTTGTGGTCATGAGCATATGTTGTTTTATTTAAAGAAAATATGTCACAGTGTTTGCCTTTTAACTTTTCTATAAAAGACAAACAAATACGTTGCATTAGAAGAATTACTGATATAAAAATAACTTTGAGCATGTAAATGACATCATGCTTTGTTTTAAGAAAGGTTATGTGGATTTCAGGTTTATCATAACATGAGCCAGTATTTTGAGTTTTCACAAAAAAGTTTTTAAAAATTTTAATTATATAATTAAATAATTGAAAATATATCTCTATACTGACCTGAAGAGAAAGTAGGTTATATTAAATAATTTTCAAATGTAATTAATTAAATAATATGTTTTGCTTTTTAAATCTAATTGAGATTTTTGTCCTATTATTTTCTTGCTTTAACAAGTTTTTGGTTAGATAAATGAAATGATTAGTTTAATAAATTATTAAGCTCATGTGTTTGTATAGAAACAAAATTGTTCTCAGTGATAAGATCTTATATAACTGAAGTAAATTAAAGGCCTTTTAAAGTCAAGCTTGGTTTTCATAAATTCCATACCTCAGAGATGCATCTAAATTATGACTCTTTCTTGCAAGTATGCTGTAAAATTTACAATATTGGAAGAGGAAATTATGTGCTTAAAGAAAACTTACATAAATGTTGCATCTCCTGTATTATCCTTTGCATAAAATACAAATCCAAGATAAGCAAAGCAACTACATAATTTTAGCTTACATTTTCATGCCAGCAGAAGAAAATAACCTAAAATGGAAAAATTGCTTTAAAAAGAATCATTGGTAACTCAACTATAGTTATAGCTACTTGTAGGATTCTGTAGGATTAAGATCAGTTAATCTTTTCCTGCCACCCAGTAGCTTTGCTGCAAGTACCTTGGTAACTAGAAGCTATCGATTTAGAAGTAAAGAATTGATGGAAATTTTATCTGTGTTTGTGCCTGAGATGTATGGGTTAAGATGTGATAATTGTTTTGTAAAGATCTTGGTCCTCACCCTGTGCGATCTTCTTCAATCAAGACGGATGGACCCAGGGAGTTCACTCTGCAACACAGCTTGATCAAATTTTACAGTTGTGCTTTAGTCCAATAAAACCTGTAACTTTAAATGACTGATTTAAAAAGGAAAACATTTTCTTAATCCAAATTTGGAAGCTTGGATACATAAATAAAACAACACAATTTTAATTTTTTACATTGGCAAGTAATAGTATATATATTATTCACAGCATGATGAAAATAATCTAGTTAACAAATAAATGACATTTGTTAATGAATAAATGACTTCACATAGTTATCATATCTTTTGGTGAGAACATTTAGCATCCACTCTAATGGTATTTTCCAAAATTACAACTATAGTCTCCCTGTAGTACAGATCTCTTGAACTTATTCCTCCTATATCACTGTAAAAATGTAACCTTTGACCAATATCTTCCCAACCTCCACCCAGTCTCCCCAGCTTCCAGTAACAGTGCTCTATTACTGTGAGATCAACTTTTTCAAAATTTCACATACCAATGAGATCATGCAGTATTTCTTTGTACAAACAAATTTATTGCTTAAGGTATTTATTTTGCTTAAGGTAGTATCCTCCAGATTCACCCTTGTGGTCACAAATGGCAGGATTACAATCATGTTTTATATGTATATATCATTTTCTTTATCCATTCCCCCACTGGTAAACACTTAGGATGGCTAAGTGTTTCTTAATAGCCATTTCTTGGCTCTTACGTGCAAAAAATAGAGCAGTGCAGATATTTTTTCAGTATCCTGATTTCATTGCCTTTTCAATTGTCGTGTCATGTGGTAGTTCTAGTTATAATGGTTTGGCATTCTCTTATTTTTAATAATGACATAATTTAAAGTCACACCACTCGGATTCTAATTTATAAGCTCACCAGCATTTTTTGTCTTTTGTTTTATTTACAGCCGTCATGCTATGATGAGAAGGTATCTCATTGTGGTTTTGATTTGAATTTCCCTTGATTAGTAATGTTGAACTTTTTTTTAAATGTACCTGTTGGTTATTTGTATGTCTTCTTCTAAGAAGTATCAATTCAGGTTGTTTGTACATTTTTAATTGGGTTGGTTTCTGCTATTGAGTTTTCTGAGTTCCATATGTATTTTGAACACTAAGCCCTGGTCACAGGTACAGTTTTCAAATAGGTTCTCCCATTATATAGATGTCTCCTATTTTATTGATTGTTTCCTTTGTTGTACAGAAACATTTTAGTTTGATTTAATCCAATTTGTCTAGTACTGATTTTTTCCTGTTTTTTAGATTTTAAAAATCCTTACTCAAATAAATATCAGGAAATAATCTCCCCATGTTTTCCTCTAGTTTAGTGTTTGTAGTCTTACATTCACGTGTTTAATCTATTTTTGGTTGATTTTTTGGGGGGGAGTGTACTGGGAATTGAACTCAGGGCACTCAACCACTGAGCCATATCCCCACCCCTATTTTGTATTTTATTTAGAGACAGGGTCTCACTGAGTTGCTTAGCACCTCGCTAAGTTGCTGAGGCTGACTTTGAACTTGTGATCCTCCTGCCTCAGCCTCCTGAGCAGATAGGATTATAGGCATGTACCACTGTACCAGGCTTTATTTGATTTTTTTTTTAATCTGGTGAGAAATAAAGATATAATTTCAATCTTCTGCATGTAGATATCCAGTTTTTCAAATATTGTTTATCAAAGAAAATTTTCTTTGTCCCGATGTGCGATCTTGACTACTTTGGTCAAAAATTAGTTGACTATAAATGCATGGATTTGTTTTTAGGTACTTTGTTATTTTCCATTGGTCTGTACATCTAGTTTTATTCTGATACCATGCTTTATTAGTTACTGTACTTTGAAGACAGTTCTATGGTGTCTCTAGTTTTATTATTTTTGTTCAATGTCACTTTGGTTATCTGGGTCTTTTGTGCTTCAATATGAATTTTGAGATTTTTTTCTCTTTCCAAGAAGAATATCATTGATACTTGATGAGGATTCCAGAGAATCTGTACATCACTTTGGATAGAGGGGATATTTTAATAATATTTATCCTTACAATCTAGAAGATAACATGGAATACCTTCACATTTAGTTGTATTTCAATTTCTTTCGTTAAGTGTTTTTTAAAAATTTTCATGGTAGAAATAGTTTACCAGCTTAGTAAAATTTATTCATAAATATTTTTTCTATTATAAATGCAATTGTTTTCTATTTATTTTCTAGTAGATCACTATTATCATATAGAATTGCTTCTGATTTTTTTTTCTTTGTGGTGCTGGGGATTGAACCCAAGGCCTGTGCTTTGCTTCTGATTTTTGTTTGTTGCTTTTATATCCTGAAAATTTACCAAATTTATTAGAGCAGTTTAGAGTCTTTTCAGTTATCTCTATATAAGATCATTAATGTCCAAACAGGGACAATTTAACATCTTCCTTTCTCAGTTGAATTTCTTTCTTTGTTCTGCATAATTGTTCCAATTAGTACTTCCAAAAATATGTTGAATGTAACTGTGAAAGTGAACATACTTGTCTTTTTCTTTTTCTTTTCTTTTTTTTTTTAACCAAGGATTGAATGCAGGGGCGCTTAATCACTGAGCCATATCCCCAGCTGTTTTTAGTTTTTATTTTACAACAAGGTCTTGTTAAATTGCAGCACCTGTCTTTGAATTTGCAATCTTTCTGCCTCAGCCTCCTGAGCCACTGGGATTACAGGTGTTTGCCACTGCGCTCAGCTTCACTTGAAGATCATGGGGGGGGATCTTCCAACTTTTCCACATTTTTATTAACTGAGGGTTTATAATACATGGATTTTATTGTGTTGAGGTATCTCCTCTACCTAATGTATGGAGAGTTTATATCATGAGGACACTATAATTTTGTCAAAAGCTTTTTCTGTATCAGTTGAAATGATTATACGATTTTTGTCCTTCATTTTTTCCTTGTGCTATTTTATGTTTATTGACTGCATATGCTAACCAAATTAGCATCCTCAGATGAATCCCACTTGATAATTGTGTATGATCATTTTAATGTGCTTTGAAATTTGGTTTGTTAGTATTTTGTTGAGGATTTTTGCATCTATGTTCATCAAGGATATTGGCCTGTAGTATGATTTGTCATTGTCTGGTTTTGGTATGACAATAATGGTGACTTTATTGAATGAGTTTGGAAGAATTCCCTCATCTTCAGTGTTTTTGGAATAGTTTGAGAAGATGGGTATTGAATCTTTACATGTTTTGCAGATTTCAGTAGTGAAGCTATCAGATCCTGGGCTTTCCTTTTGTGGGAGACTTTATTGCTGATTCAAGCCTAGTACTCACTGTTAGTCTGTTCAGATTTTTGTTTTCTTCATAATTAAATCTTGTTATATTATATGTGTCCAGGAATTTATCTATTTTTATAAGTTTTGTAAAACTCTTTGGTGTATAATTGCTAATAATAATCTATTATAATCTTTTGTATTACTAGAGTATCTGTTATACTGTCTCTCTTTTTCACCTCTGATTGTCATTTGTGATTTTTCTTTTTTATTACTCTATCTAAGGATTTGTTGATTTTATTTATCTTTTCAAAAAAAGAGCTCTTCATTTGTTCACCTTTCATATTGTGTTGTTAGTCTCTATTTTGTTTATTTCTCTGATTATCTTTGTTATTTCTTTCCTATACTAATTTGAAATTTAGTTTGTTCACATTTTTCAAATTTATTGACATTAAAAAATCAGGTTGTGTAGTTGATAACTTTCTTCATTTGGATATACATGTTTATTGTTATATTCTGCTTTTTCTTTATCCCATGGATTTTAACATGTAGTATTGGCATTTTTCTTGTGTCTTAAGAAATTTTTATGATTTCCTCACTGACCTATTGGTTATTTGGGAACAACTTGCTTAATTTCCATGTATTTGAAAAACTTTCAGTAATATCGATGTTTATTTTTATAGAATTGCGCTCCAAATTGATACTTAATATGATTTCAGTGTTCATAAATGTGTTAAAACTTATATCCCAACATCTGATCTATTCTGGAGAATGTTCTATGTGTAGTTGAGAAGAATGCATTTCCAGGAGCTGTTGGATGCAATTTTCTATAAATATCTGTCAGTTTCATTTGAATGTGAGTGGATGATGGTCCATATTTGATTCCCATCTAGATGATCTGTTCATTGCCAAAAGTGTTATTATAATCATCTTCTATTATTGTATTGTAGTCTATCACTCCCTTTAGATCCATTGCTTTATATATTGAGTGCTCTTAAATTGGATTCATACATAATCACAATTAATACCTCCTCTTGCTGAATTGATCTATTTCATTATAAAATGACCTTCTCTATCTCTTTTTACAGTTTTTAACTTAAAGGCTAATTCATCCAATGTAACAAAAGCTGTTCCTGCTCTCTTTGCTATCTTTGTATTAGATATCTTTTTCTGTTCCTTTGGTTTTAACCCATGTGTATTCTCGGAGATGAAATGAGTCTTTTGTAGGCAGTATATTGGTGGGTCATGTTTTATAAATCTATTTAGCCATTCTATTTTTTAATTAGAAATTTTTAGCCATCTGTATTTCAAGTACTTATTGATATGTAAATACATTCTATTATAATTGTGTTAATTTATTTCTCATAGAAGATATTTTCTTCTCTTTATTCTATGTGGTTAGGTGATTTTCTTTAATATTGTGTTTTGCTCTCTTGTTTTTTGTTTGTAGTGAATCTTTTATGCACTTTTCTTTGTTTTATTATGAGATATATAAACATATGAAAAGATGTTTTAAATTCAAAAACTTAATTTCATTCACACACACACACAAGAAACTGCATTCTTTAATTTCACTCCCCCCAATTTTGAATATAGACTGTCATAATTCATAAGTTATTTGTGCTGTATATTTCTTGACCAATTGTTGTAGTTAATTGTTACTATTTTAATAGTTTTGTATTTTAATCTTTATGCCAAATATCTAATATACCAAAAATGTAATATTAGAGTTTTTTTAAATTTTCCTGTATACATTATTTACCTATGAGCTTTAAACCTCCAATTATCATCATGCTACTCAGTTGTATCTTTCCTTTCAGATTGAAGAACTCCTTTTAGTGTTTCTTATAAGGCAAATTTGTGAATTCCCACAGCTTTTATTTGTTGGGAAAGTCTAAATCTCTTCTTCATTTTTAAAGGAAAGCATTTTGGGGGTGTAATATTCTTGGTTGGCAGTTTTCTTTCTTTCACTGAATATTTTATCTCCCCTTCTCCTGGACTGTAAGGTTTCTGCTAAGTCTACTACTCCGTGAATTGATCTCCCTTATATGTTATTTGCTTATTTTCTCTTGCTACTTTTGGAATTCTTTCTTTTCCTTTGATCTCTGACAGTTTGAGAATAAAGTATTTTGGGTTAATCCTTCTTGGAATGAATCTGATTATTGATCTTTTAATTTCCTGTCCTTGGATATTTATTTCTTCTTCCATGTTTAGAAAGTTTCCTATCATTCTTAATTTTTCTACTCCTTTGTCTTTCCCTACTCTCTCTTAAATTTCAATGACCTAAAACTTTCTTCTCTTGGTTCAATAAATTAAATAATTTTACTTTTTTATATTTCCTCCCCTGACTGCATATTTAAACATATCTTGTGTTTAAACTAATACATTATTTGCTTTTCTTGGTCAGTTCTGCTGCTGGTCCTCTTTATCACATTTTCTATTTCAGTTCTTTTACTTTTAAGTTCCAGGATCTCTGAGTTTTATTGTTATTTTAATTTTTCTGCTAAATTGCTCTGGTAAACTGAATGATCACTCTGTATTTTTTAAGCTCACTAATTTTCCTTAAAATAGCAATTTTGAATTCTTGTCATGGAGATCATATATCTTCACTTCTTTAGTGTTTGTCAGTGACACCTCATTCTTTTCCATTTGGTGATGGCATGTTTTCCTAATTGTTCTTTATACTTGTGATCACAATCAGTGTCTGCACATTGAATATGTAGACATTTATTAGAGTCTTGGAAGTTTTGCTTTGTTAGTGATTGTTCTATATGAGGTATTTCCAGAAATTCTGAGTAGACTGTTTGTTGTATAAGCTTCGACTGCTGCAGCAATTGCCATGCTCAACATTGTCTCAAGCCCAGGTCTGCTGCCAACTGATTTTGAAGTTTGCACATTGGTTTTTATGATTCCCCACTCCCCTGTTATTTGTTTCTAATTGACTCCTCATAGCTTAGCCTTGCTGGAACTTGCAATGCTTTGCATGAGACAATATCAGAGCCTGCTTCCTGTGAAGAGTTTTACAATGTTTGGGAAAAGAAAATTTACACCTCACCCCCAAATTTGTCTTTCCACTACAGAAACTTGGTAATTTTGTGTATGTTGAACTATTCTAGCCTCCAGGATGAATCCCACTAGATCATGGCGAATTTTCCTTTTAGTCACTATTGAACTCAGCTAGCATTATGTTGATGATTTTTGCATCTATGCTCATCAAGGATATTGGTCTATAGTTTTCCAAAGTGTCATTTTCTATTTTTTGAATCAGGATAATAATGTCCTCATAGAATGATCTGGGAAGAAGTCATTCCTCAATTCTAAAAGAATTTTTTTACATACCTCTTGAGGAAAGTCATTGCAGTCAAAGAGAATGACTATTCTTATTGACTGATCACACTTTTGTTTTTGGCTCTGTGCTCCAAAAAGATATAGCTTTCTTTCCACATTTTTTGATATTCAGGTTGGTAATTTTGTCTCAGTAGAATTCCTAGTTGAATTTCTGTATGGGGCAGATAAACTGGAGAATTCCTGTTCCATCATATTCTGGTGCCATTTTTCTAAAACAGTACAATATGAAACACAAATTCAACATAAACCTATAATGTTCGCTTCCTCAATGTTATAAATATCTATAGTTGTGGTATTGCAGAAATGTGATAACCATATATTGTCCTACCTGTATATAGGCAAATAGAGCAATGTGAAAAGAGATTTAACATGGTAAAAGAGAAGTTTTACATTGCATCAACACCAGTCTGTGCTGGTCCCTTAATCAGTAAAATAGATGATTAAGGCAGAGTCAAAATGCAATACATTGAGTTCCTAGTTGAGCCCTCATTGACATTTCTACAGAATGAGTCCCAATAAAAATTTATTTGTTCTTTTTAAAGAAAATTTTTTGTTCTCTAAATAACTTGAAACATGGTGTATATACATGACTAATTCTCTTTTGTAATCCAATCAATATTTCTTATTTTGATCTGTAAAACTAAAATTGCATTACTTGGACATTATATCACTTACTAAGATGATTACATTTTACAGTTTATTTAGGAGTTATGGGTTTTTCTTTTCACTTATATCTGCCTACACCACAAAGTACATAAGAAGCATAAGAAAGACGATGAAGATGCAGATGAAAAAGAGAAGGAAAAGAAGCAGGAGGAAGTAGAGGAGAAAAAGGAGAAGAAAGAGAAAAAAGGGAAAACAAATGGCTAAAGAAAGGGAAGAGGATAGAATAACAATATGAGTGCTTATAACACATGTAAAACTTTCTTAGACTTCTTAATAGATATTACGGATGGTACAAATAGTAATGAAGTAGGAGAGTTTTAGGATCTCTGTTCCAGTCTAAGTTCAGGTAATGATATAAAGGCAAACATTTTGACCTTGAGGAAGTCACTTATTTCTGAGTTTCAATATTTGTGTGGGTTTGTATCATATAAATTAAGGCATAACCTTCAGAAAATAATAGTCAAAACATTTGCCAGGTTTGAAGATTTTTTTTGAGACATTTATTAACAATTATATAAGGGAAAAAAGAAGCTTTGCTTTAACAAAGGAAAAGCAAATTTTAATTGTAAGCCTCTGTACTTTCATTGTTAAAAGATACTGACACCCATGTAGCTTTGTTGCTTTAGTTGAAGTCCTGGTACTGAGAACAATTGCATCCTCCAGGCTCATGAAAAGTTACCATAACCTTTTCAAACTGCAAGTTTATCCACCTGTAAAATGGAGATGAAATAGTGCCAGACTCCAAGAGTTTTTGTACACATTGAAGATACAAAAGACAAGAATAACATAAATTATATAGGAATAGAGATAAATTTTACAATTCTATTAATATTTGTTACCAAAATATTAAAAGAATAATATAAAGTAATGAACACACTCATAGATTTTGCTCATAAAAAGTCTGAATCCAGTTACTTCAAAAATGGATAGCTATTAACACACATATTGTCTATACACACAAACACAAACACACAGGATATTTGAATAAATTTAATCATTATTTTGGGAAAATATGATAGATGTGATGGAAATAAGTTATTCTGTAATTATTTATCCTTGGTTTTTTACTTTAAGCTAGAAAATCGTACTCTGAATTTAATGTTGTGTCTTGTCCCTGTCAGTATTTAACCCACCACTCGGTACAGTGTCAATAAATATTAAATTTTAAGAATTATTAATTATTGATGATGGTTTTGATGAAATAATGACTTAAAGAAAAGATGTTAAAGTGGTGGATGGGACAGAAATAAAAGAAATTTTGGTAAGAATGAAAAGAGAAAGGAACTGCTTTTTATATGACTTACGCTACCTGATTGGACATTGGAAGTTCCTCTACTTTCTGGCCTTTAATTTTTTTTTAAGGAGCTTAAATTCTCTTGGAATTGCTGCACTGATTCATGGGAAAGCAGTGAGGAGGACACCAGAGTCAGAGTGCTCACTTTCCTTCAGCTTGTAATTGCCACATTATCTGCTGTGGTTCCAAAATAAAAACAAGTGAGACAGATGGGAAGATAGATGGCTCCTTGGTGTCTCCCTGCTGGCTTGATGATTGTACATTTTAGGGCAAAAAGAATGAATAATTTGCTCTCAAAATAATACCTAAACAGAATCCTAAACTAAACATTTTTAAAGTGATATTTTTAGGATAACTTTCATTTCTTTTGATTATGCTACTTTGCCCATTTTCTGATTGAAATTTTAAAGGTCAGTCTCAAAGAAAAAAGTGATACTCCCAGTCAAAATTAAAGAGAAAATTGCAACTAGTCTTATAGGAGCACTGTGTGAGGGAATAAAGCTTTGTCTTCTTTTCTACACAATATGTTTGGGGAAATTTCCAAGGTTTTAGAATGAAAATTAATTTTTAAATTACATAAGTATTCTCCATCTATTGAAAAGTCCTATAACTGTTAGGAAATATAAGGTACAAAGAAAGTTAAAGTAATATGGATAAAAGACTCATATAACTGGTTGGTGGGACGAAATGATGATACTAAGGTGGTTTTCATAATTTGTTCATTATAGTGAGAACCGTTGTCCTCATATGGTGTGATAATATATTGGAAGTTAGGAAGGTGGGTAAGAAAATGGCACCAATAAAGTAATAAATAGTCAGTTGTCATTCTTTTGATGGCAACAACTTCATGTTTTATTTTTTTAAGCCTGTTTAATGTTCTGAATTTGGGGACTGCAAATACAAAGTAAAATCACTTAACTCAAATAACTGGGAAGAAATAACATGATTAGATTGTACTTAGGCTTCTATAAAGTCACCTACATTTACTTGCTCAATTACAGCTAAATTTTACTAGTCTGCTCATATTTTTACACAAATGTGGAGTTAAAGAAATTTGTTCTCTTTTCTAGTTCTACTAGACTATCTCATAGTTAAATGAAAAACAAATTATTTATGTCCACCATCTTCATCTCTCACCCATTCAAGCCTCAGTTTTTCCTCATTTTTATTTACGTGCAATGAAGATTTTGCTTATTTCAGCATCAACTTTCGTTTACAGCCAGATTCAGCAACCTTCCCAGACCCATAACACAGCACACTATGATATGTACAGATGATGTCTCAGGGTGCCTCTTCTACTCCCATTCTAAAATTTAAAACAACAAGTACCTCCGTACTAGTAATTTGATGTTTTCAGCTTAAATACCTGCAGACTCAGTTTATTTTCATGTCTTCTTCATCCAAATAAATAACTGCACTGCAAAACTATAGGCATTAGCCAGCAAGACTGTGAACTCAGTGTGACAAAATGACCTCTTCTATCAGTCCATCTTACTAGACAGGAACTATCAGTCAACCTTTCAGAAACAATGCTGGTATTTCTGTTGTATTTCCACTGCTGATCTGATGGGATATAGGGTGACAGATTAAATAGACTATCCATATGCTTCTATGCTAATTCACTTCTTATTGCTAATTCACTTCTTTTCCTATCTGTTTTTGTCAATGCTAGTGTCTTGAAAAACCACAAATGAACTCTGTCCAGTCCCCCAAATACTTACTCAAAATATTAATTGAGAACCTGACATTATGTTTTTCATAGTGGAAAATGAAAATAATTTCAAACTTACAAAGAAATAATGCCTTTAAATGTAACATAACTGACCCAAGGCATTTACTTTTGGTGCCCTGTCCAGGAGATAGAAAAATGAAAGAATTGGGCTACTTGGAAAGAGATCCCCCAAAATCCCCAAATACAGTAATAAAATGGAAGGACAACTGAAAATGGAAAAGGTAAATCAAGCAATGAGTGGAAATTCAAAATACAGTAGGAGAGTTAGAATTCCCATGGGTCAAAATGAGGCACTATCACCCAACTTTCTCCTCTAATGTACTTTAATATTATTTGTATAACTATCCATTTCTACCAAGTAGAAAGATAACTTTATCACTGCCGTTTCAAAATATATTCAATTCTTTTGGATAAACAGGTGCTTTTGCATGATTTTTTTTGTATTAAGTTGTGAGAAACCACTTCTTCATCTATGCCTCAGCCTCAGTTATTCCTATTAATCCTGAAGTGTCCATAGCTGAAACAACTTGATTCTATGGCAGCAGTGTTAGCATTATGCTCAGTCACCTCTGCTTCCACCTCAGGAACTGCTTCTCTAATTACTGGCCCCACAGAGCACTTGAACAACTTCCATCCAAACTCTAACCCCTCAATGAACAGTCATCACTGTCCTGTGCAGGGTAAATATTTCAGCTCAGTAAGCCTTTAACTAAGTTCTCAGTCTTCTTTCTCTCTCATCTGCCACTATTTCTGCACAGGTGGGCATTTGATACATCCATATACTGTATCCCTTACCTGCCAGGTGCAAGCTGTGGAGAGCCATGGGTATATTACAAGTCCAAATACAGCATCCCATCTTTGATGCTGTGTTGGACCAAGACACAAGCTTCTTCTACCTTCTTTTCTCCTCTCAAGGAAACTTCTACTCATTGTCTTGCTTCCTTTCAATGTTTAAAACTCGAAAGCAGTCCTTTTCAACGAGTAATGTATTTGAATCATTTCTTGACTCTTCTTTCCAGTGTCTGAAGGATTTTTTTCTTTCCTTATGGTGAAAATTCCCCTCATTTTATTCTCTCTTTCTGGTTGACATTTGCTCTTCCAAAATCTAATGCCAGAGCCAAGAAAGTGTTGAATGAAACCAAAGTAAATTACTAAGAAAAGAAAAACACACATGGGAGATACAGTGGGGTTAGAGTATAGGGATTAAATGCATTATCCCATTAAATATGGCTGTCATATTTTTTATGTCTTCCTAAAGAAAATAAGAAAGTTCAAAGAGCAAAATGCCAAAATGCTCCCTCCCAGTCCCAGGCATTCTTCTCTTTACAGGAAGGCCTTTACCTCCCTGCAGGACAGGAACCATCCTTAGGTCTCATACTTCTCCTTCCCTAAATGTACTTACCCTCAGTGCCATTGTTATTCTGAGGCTGAAAGGTTGCTTTGGAAAAACTCAGATACCTAAAAGGAGAATTAAAAATTACAGGGGGAGTAGAAAAGAAGTATCCTCTTCACATTTTTTTAAATCAGATAAACTATATAACTGAAGAATAGAATAAGAGAAATGTTTAAAAGATTTTGATAAAGAAGCTAGACCCTCCAAACTGAAGTAATGAGCAAAAACGTGCTTGAATAAACTTTTGTACTTGAAAGCAACCTGAGTTTACAATTAAAATGGAAGCATAGTATAATATAAAACAAAGAGAAACAAATTTTAGAAGAATGTCAGATGAAATGAGTGTTCTGTAAGCACACTAGCAAAAAATGACGGATTACCTGGCATGTGTTCTCTCCAAAATCTGGGTGTTGAAACCAGTAGCCAAAGTGGCAGTGTTAAAGAGATAAAACCTTCAGGAGACGATTGGCCTGAGTGCTATTCACTGAGCACAGTGTGAAGAGAACACACTGTTCCTGCACATGGGAGGATGCTACCCTCACTAGACAACCGAACCTTCTGGCACAATGATTTGGAGCTTCCAAGCTTCCAGAATGGTGAAAAAAAACATTTGTTCTTAATAATTGTCTCATATCCAGTTACATTTTTATAGGAGCAAGAGTGGATACTACCCAAAAATCAAGTCACAAAAAGGTCAAATTTTTCCATAATTCTAAATGTCAAAGCAATAATAAAAAGGACACTTGCATTGACTTTCTTTTTAATTTTTTTAAAATTTGTTCTAATTAATTATACATGACAATAGGATGCATTTATGCACTTTGATTAAATCACACATAAATGGAGTATGACTTCTCATTTTTCTGATTGTACATGTTGTAGGATCACATCAGTCATGTAGTCATACATGTATAAGAGGCAATAATGTCTGTTTCACTCTATTATCATTCCTTCCCCCACACCCCTTGTCCTTCCTTCATTCCCCTCTACCTAATGCAAAGTAACTCTATTCTTCCTTACTTACCCACCCATTGTGAATTAGCTTCAACTTATCAAAAAAAGCATTCAGCCTTTGGTTTTGGGGGGGTTTGGCTTATTTCACTTGGCATGATATTCTCTGACTCCATCCATTTACCTGCAAAAGCCAGAATTTCATTATTCTTTAAAGCTAAGTAATATTCCATCATATCTACATACCATTCATCTGTTGAAGGTCAACTTTATTTTCAAGATTATGTATTTTATCTTCATTGCCTGAGGTTTTATTTTCCAAATGGTCAGTTGGTTGGTGATGCTTTCCATTGAATTTGCAATTTGGTTTATTGATTCCTTCATTTCTAGGATTTCTGCTGGTTTGTTTTTTCAAGATTTCTAACCCTTTATTGTAGTGATCTTTCACTTCCTGTATTTTCTCTTTGATTTTACTCTTTATATCATCCTTCACTTAATAGGTCACTTTATGTACATTCTGAACTTCTTCTCAGACATTTCTTCTACTATGTCGTCAGTGGATTCTGTTATTGGAGCACCTTGGTTTGTTTGGAGCACTTTGTTTCCTTGTTTTTTATATGTTGTGTGTTTTCCTATCTAGTAGTATGGATCTGAGGCAGTTCAGATTCTACCCTGTAGACTTACGTTGTCCCTGAAGGTTTCCAATACCTCACCTTTAAGGGAAAGACCATTATCAACAGCACCCAATATAAACAATAAATAGCCTTAAACCTAACAGCTCCCACCAAGGCATATACCACTTTCTCATAATAAATAGAAATGATGAGTTCAACCCCTGTCTACAATATAAACAGAAAATTTGCTAAAAGATTTTGCAATTTCAATTAGTGGACAAAAAGAGAAGAGAAATAGCATAGGACATGATGTTCATGAGGGAGGAAGAGTAAAACTAGAAGTAAAAGTCCACAGGAAGAGTGGAAGAGAAACAGAGATTGGGTAGTAGGTGGAGAAAAGGTAGAAAGATAATCCTAGAAAAGAGACAAGTGAGAGGAAGAATACATACAAGAGAAAAAAATTTAAAATATAAGAATATACAATAAATGTAAAACACCATTCATATATCATAACTCCATCCTCAACAAACTGATGCATGAAAAATACCTTACTCCAAATATGGTGTAGAGAGATGTAAGAAAAAAATCAAAATAAAATAAATCTGGATGGAAAATTGAACAACTGTCTCTGCTGGTGTTTGAAAGTTTCTCAGCCCTGTCTCTGACTTCTCATAGGATTGCCTGGTTCAGACTGGCCATGGCAGACCCAGTCCCTATCCCACCAATCTGGGGTTCAGCCACATTGCAGTCCCAAGATCTCGATGTCACGGGAATTTGCAGAGAGACCACCAGGGATGAACAATCCTGAGAAGCAGCAGCAATATGATGGCCACCAGCACTCCCAGGAGGGAGACTCCAGGCACAGCCAAACCCATAGGTAGCCCAATAATGGACCTCCAGATCCTAACCAATATCTCTAGCAAAGGCAGATGTGCCCCAAGATGGCAGTGGCAACAAACCTGCTAGCACCCTGACCCCCTAAACCCTGGCTGGCGTCCCAGGATGAATGTGGATGTGTGTAACCAAACCTGGAGTCTCCTGAGCAGCAGACCTTTGGGTGGTGGTGGAAGTGATAGTGGTGGGGGTTGGTGGCAGCAGCAGGCAGTGGGTCAGTGGTACCTGCAGTGGGTCAATTGCATTGGCAGCAGGTGGGGGTCAGTGACTGTGGTGGCTGCAGCAACACTCAAAGAGAAGACCTCCAGGCAACCTCCGGGCAGTGGCAGCAGCATCAGCAGCAGCCATATTGGCAGCTATGGTGCAGTGCCTGGAAAAAAGACCTCTGGTCACAGGCAGCAGCATCTGATCATTGACCTTTTTTCAGATTCTACACACTGAGAAAAGAAACTTACAGATGATCTCCTATAATCTATATTCGAACCATATACATAACTGAAACTTTGTATCCTTTGACCAACATCTCCCTATTTAAAGTTCAATATGTAGGATAAATAAGCTCTAGAAATTCTAAGTGCATCTGGTGATTATACCTAATAAAAGTTATTGCATACCTGACATTTATCAAGAATGTGTCTCTTAAATGTTCTTACTGCGCAAAGTGAAATATTAGGTGATACAGTAATTTGCTTGGTTGTAGAATTCAAGGAATGTATATTAAGACACCACATTGAATGCCTTAAATATATAGAATTTTCATTTGCCAATGGTACCTGTGTAAGTTAGCTTACTGTCACTGTGACAAACTGGAATAAAGAAAAAAATGTAATGCTTATTTTGGCTCATGGTTTCAAAAGATTCAGTCCACAATCACTTGGCCCTATCACTCTAGGCGTAGCAGCACAATACATCACAGTGGGTGTACATGATATAGGAGATCTGTCCACCTCATGGTGGTCAGGAAGCAAAGACCAGGGTCCCAATATCCCTTTCAAAAACACATTCCAGTGGCCTAATTTCCTTCCAATGGGCCCCATCTCCTGAAAGTTCTACTGCATCCCAATAGCACCACAGACTGGTAACAAGACCTTTAGCTCTTGTGATTTTGAGCACTGTTGAAGATACAAACCATAAAAATACTCAACAAACCCAAGGATAAAAATAAAAGTATGCAGTATTTTCTATCATAGCCACATTTCACACAAGAGAAAAGACTGGCTCAGGACTTTCTTTGCTTTGCCCATGATCACAATGTGCACCCAACAGAGTTAGGACTGAAGCCCAGCTTAGTTGACTATTGAATGAGGTCACATATACCTATAAGATATTTACAAGATTAATTAAACAAATCTTCATTAATCCTTCTATGTCACTAAAAATGCACTACATTCTCCAGTGTAACATTTATGAAAATTAAAGTCTATATTGTCACAGAAAAAATTCACTAAGTTAAGAAAACAAAAATTTTTGCAAATTTGGTTTATTTCCACAATGCTAAAGAATCATAAAAGTAGTAGTAAAAAAATTTTACAGTGAATAAACACATATTTGGAAAACAATCTTTAAAAGTCCACTTAAAATGTGACAAGGATTCCGTAAGTTTTGGCATAAGCAATGGATACAGTTTGAATTCTTTCTCAGAAGTCTTCTTCATTACTAAGCAAATGTGCTTTTGGTAATCTTGGAGCCCCGATCATTAGACAAATGCACTGTCCTGTAGAGCTCTCCTGAGCTAAAGCTGAGGTCCTCACTCTATACCTCTGCAAAAAAACGAAACAACAACAACAACAAAAAATCCCAACTTCTGCCAAGTTACAATTTCTTGCAAAATTCTCTTGTCCTCTCCCTATTCCCCTTTTTAATGGAAGAATAGTCTGTTAAGTTGGGGGGATACTCAGATAAGCTTCCTAGGCCTAATTTAAGGGATGATTCCAACCTGATCAACATTTTTGATTGGTCTTTGTGAACCTTTCTATTCATCTCCACAACATCAAAGCAGTTCCTTGTCCATTCAACAGTCTAAAATCTGAAAAGGAAAAACAACTCATTAGTGCTTCTGGAAGAAAGAGGGAGAAGAGGAAAAAAGGAACTGATGCTAGTTCCATATAGCAGTGGCAGAATATTGCTTTCCCAAGGTCACTAATCTAAGAACCCTTGATTTATTATAATTTAAATATATCAGAAAAACATTTTTTCATAAAGGAAATGTGATACTAAAATAATTCAATTAAATTTAGCCTTGGAAAAAAGTTAATCTTTTTTTTTTCCTAAATTTGGTAAGTTAGCAAAATCTTGAGTATAAAACAGAGTTCTTGGATTAGAGTTTGGAAAATAATAATTTCTTTTATAGACTGAATAATAAAAGAGGAACAAGTTTAACCATGAGAGGTACCACACAAACCATGCATAAAGTAAGAAATTGTTACCATTACAAATGTTAAAACCACAAACAAGGGATAAACTTCTAGCAAATTGTCCATTTGAATAGAACTTACTAATGATAGTTAAATGCCTTGAAAGTAGTCACCTAAATTTAACCTTCAGAAGCCTGTTAACTCAAATAGAGGATGCTGAGCTACATGGGGTGTGAAATATAAAAGTCATAGAACAAGTATGAATGAGTTTGTCCAGCAATGCCCTAATTAGAACCAACTGTGTCTAATGGGCACAAAGAGAAGTAGGATGATACTCTATACTCTGTTTTTCGCTTGATTAAATTATTCAAGCTCTTGCTCTGATTTCAAGCAACTTGATTTGATTTTGGGGACACAAGAAAAAAATGGTATTACATAATAAGAAGATATTTTCTTGCATTAAGGTTAATATTTTCTCATGGATTTTGGGTAGCCTCTTTAACTTACTGTAGTAATTGCAAGGCCAATTGATAAAATAACATGTTAAATATGCGAGATCAGTGCCAGTCCACCATTAGAGAGATACCTCAGAAGATCAGACATATTTTAACAAAGTCATATTCTATTTCAAGAGTTTTTTTTTAACCCAAATTTTATAAAAGAAAATTTCTGAATTTCCACCATATCAAAAATCATATTATCTCACAAAATAAATCAAGGGCCCTTTACTGTTGGTCTTGTAATTGATATGAGAATAAACATATTAAATTTACTTTTAGTCATTAATTTTTCTCAAATTTATATGATGCTAATTTAAAACTCTAACTTTAATATGGTGAGACAATTGCATTTAGGATGTAGAAATTAGGATGTAAGAATATATGTAAACAGATTAGGTCTTCCCCTTACCTTTATGGGAAGGCAAGGATATGAGTGCTTTTCCTATTTGTCAAATGTTAGTTCAAATGCAAAACATAAAAGGCATCTTTTGCCATATAATAGGCAACCATGCTCTAATATCAATTCATTATGAATGTAAGTACAAGTTGACAGTGAACTTCTGATATTTACATCCATCATTGTTAAATCATTTCAGAACATAAAATTTAATTGCATGCAAAAATGAAGTAAAATTACATAAATGCACAAATTGTGCAAATCTCAGAGAAGTGCTATTAACCACTCTTATTTCAATAAAAATAAGAAAAGATTAAGGCTTTGAATCTTTTTAAAAAGTGACATCTTATGAAGAAAATCTGCTTTATAAGTATTTTTCCAAACCCAAATTCTTATGTCTCAAAGTAGTATAATTTTCCATAATCACTTTATTTTTACATAGAAAAGTAGGCCTCAGTGTAGACAAAGTTGACATAAATACTCAGACAGATTTATTTTAAATTGAAATGACATTCACATGGGAATCTAAATTTTTATATACATGGGAAAAGTTTCTGCCAAAATATTCATTTTTTTTAACTTAAGTAAACTAACATTTTATTTGATTGGCATTAGATATGTTGACAAAGCTGAACCAATATTTTCCAAATGGGAAATGAAAAAAGGTTAAGTTATTAGATAACCAGAAAAGCAGATTAGGCCTTTCTCTAGGCAATTTAGTCAATAGTCACAATTTATGATGCAAACCTGAGTGTCTTTAGTTTTGCCTTGTTAATTCCACATTTACAGAATACACTTTTGATGATTTCCTCCCACTAGACTATTTAAAGACATGGAACAGCAAACAAAAGAGTTTGTGTTCTTATTCCCAAATCGATTAAAAAACAAAGCCTGAATATATGGGAACATTTCCTCTTTATTTGTCTTCTCATTCTCCACAGAAGTCCAGTAAGCCCAATGTGCTCCATTAGTCTAGTAACTAGGGAAAGCACAGTTCTTGTTGCAATGCACAGAAACATTTCAGAAATTATTTAATATGAACAGAAAAGAAAAACATGGAGAGTTCCACAAATTATGGAGGATAGTTTCATATTTATTTCTAGTTAGATGTAAATTCCTGACAACACAATAAATCTCAAGCATCTTTAATATATAAATTAGATGCTCAAGGAAGTTATAAAATTTTACAATGTTGTATCTAATAACATGAAAGTGAGATGAGGTGTCACAATATTGGTTCTAATATTTAATCATATTTTCTTTTTTATTTCTATAAGATTATTGACATACTTCCTGTTTAAAAACTATGTGTATACATATACACAGATATCTATACCTTATATTTGCAGATATCATAATGTATATGTCATATATAATGTATGTCTCCATGTATTTATGCATATATATTATCTGAATGACAATTTTATTTTTCCTTTTTTACAAATATAGAATTTGTATTTTATTTGGCAATGTAGAACATTTACAGTATTATGCTCTTTTTTGTTTACAATTATCTTCACAGATCTCATTTCCTTTTCTAGTTTTGCCTCATTCATTTTATACTTTTCAAATTATAATGTTATTTTTAAAATTATTATTTTTTTAATATTTTTTTAATTTACTTATTGATTCATTGAACACAAATGGAGTACAGCTATTGTTTCACTGG